>OX371225.1:126798219-127105543 GCA_947310385.1 Nephrotoma appendiculata | reverse complement strand
TCTAATTACTCCTCATCTGCGATACAATAAATTGCGAAAGTAGGCGTTAATTTAGGTGTATATCTTTTCATTGGTTGTAGAATACTGCAAAAAAGGATTTATTATTCAGAAAATTGAAACTACATTAATATGTGAAAAAAATTCTTGATGGGTGGTTAATGAATTCAAAAGTTGTTAGAATGAACAACTTATACCATTTGCCTTGACTAAACAAATATTGAAGCTTCTGCTATTGTTCAGCACGCGACTGATGCAATTAAGTTTAGGTGGTTACTTTTTGATTACATTTTATTAGATTAGAATTGTCATAATTTTATTATGGTGTACTCCGGATGATTTTAAAATTTCTGTACATGTACATTAACAAATAAACTACACAGAATAAATATTTAATTTTAGTGATATCTGTCTTTAAATTTCAGGGACTTCTAGTTTGAATTTAGTTTAGTCAACGTAGTTGATTGCACACAGCATTAATATAAAACAAAAATTTAGCTTTCACGTGAATGTGTAAAATCCTTCGGACTTAGAATATCTACAATGTTTGGTTGGCATGGCAGAGAGAAACAATTTAACAATGTATCCCAACAAAGTCAAACAATCGTTGTTTTGGTCAGTAAATGGAAGGAAATAAATTCATCCTCCTGGCATGCTAGTATTCCTCATCCAGTAGCAATATGCCTCTTTCAGCTGCCCTGGGATCTGGCTTGGTTTCAATGAACTAATCATTTGCTCATTAATCCGAAATTTAATTGATTGTGTACCTTAGAAATAAAGCGGCTAAATCCCTACTATGTTGTCAAATAACTTTTGCTTACTACCATTTGCAAATAACTCTTGGCAATTTTGCAAACAGCTTCGCATAAAAAGGCAAATACCAATCAAACAATTAGCCGAAAACCAGTTTAAAACAAGAAACAAATATTATCCATACGTATTTTTCTATGATGAAAAGTAACTGATTGTTTTATTCCACCAATTATTTTAGATAAAAACTTAAGTATAGGAGAACTGGTATAACTAAAAATTAGTATATGTTACTAATTTTTACTTATATTCTTCGATGAATAGGCCATAATTTTGTTTTATTTCAAAATAGGCTAACAGTTTTTTTTATTGTTTCACTGCAGAGTTCATCGAACAATACGCAGATATTTAATATTTTACAGAAATACTTTTTTATTTAATTATATTTAATTATATAAACAAATCATGAGAACTTAACCACTTAAGTGACGGCTTTTTGTGAGAAAGTGTGTCCATAAATTGTTAGGTTTTTTTTACATTTCTTTAGAAAATAATTGCCAAGTAATCTGAATACAAAATTTTTATTTTTCAATTATTGTTTCAATACAAGCTTTGCGCGAGCAAGACTCGAGCAAATCAAAACACAATCGAACTACGCGTCCGAGTCACGCTCGGGCAAACCACTCAAGTGGTTAAAGATGCAGTTTAGCAAATATTCTGGTGCCCCACTCCATATTGGGTTTAAATACACTACATGTGAATATATGGATGATATGTAGATCATACTGAGGATTGGTTTGGGTAAATTGTTTCGCGTTATTTTTATCGCAAATATATATATATAGTATAATGCATTTCTTTATTTTATCTATATCTAAATTCCATTTAAAGCTGGAGTCAATTACAAGTCTCAAATATGAATATGTTGTTGTTCTTTATGATTAATAAGAAAAGTATTAATTTTAGTATTCAATTTCAGGAAATCTCTAGATACATCCAAAATATATATATATTTTTTCCTTAAGTACTGATTTAATGAAGCAATTATTGAAGACCAATATCATTATTAATCTCGATTAAACCAATATTAAACCTTTATCCTTCCTTGCAGTAGATCAGAATTGAATCGTGTCGTGCCGTAGGATCGCTATGTGTTTGACATACATTTTTTGATTATCAATTATATGTAAATAATAATATAATTACCGAGACCGACTAAAGCATCTCTGCATTATGATGTATTGCTCATTTTTACACGTTTTTACAAACATAATAGAAGCGCATTTGTCTTCACACATATTTAGCTCTATTGATTATCAACAATCAATAAATATAGGTACCTACGTGGAAAAGAAAAATTCTCAATGAAAATTGTATTAAAAACAAAAAACGATGATCTATGATAAATAATATAACGTATACTTTATAATCGTTATTGTGCGAGTTAATATTTTAATACATTATATTCCTGTAAATTATGGTTCGCATAAATATAAAATGAGAAACGAAGGACGAAAAGTGAAAACTATATAAAATATTGCTTCCCGAATTAAAAAAGGCTGACTTAAAAATTGTATTTTTCCGGACTTAAAACCAGCGTTTTTATTTCATTTTAAAATTGACTTAAAATCTGTAATGAAAATTAAATAAAAAAAACCGTACTTTATTAATGCATATCATAAGCCATTTTGAAAATTATTTAAGAATTGTATTTATAAAAAGCATAAAATGTATATTTATAAATGGCATAAAAGTCCACTTATAACGCATGCATTTCTATATCTATCAAAAACAAATGTAAATTTTATGTTTATAATGTAAAATAAAATATGGCTATTTTAAGTCATTTTGAAAATGAATTATAAAATGTATTTTTAAAATGACTTAAAATATGCCTTCCTTGTGTCATTTTTAAATTAAATTTGTTTTTGTAAAACATTTTTGTTAAGTCAGAAAATTTGTTATAAATATGACTTAAAAAAGGTCCCATTTTTTCATATAAAAACATATTTTTTAAGTCTACCTTTTTAATTTCGGCCTTTTTCAATTCAGGAAGCCATAAAATATGTCTGAGTAATTCATAAAAAATTTAAACTACATATCCACATACAACACAACTATACTCGAATAATATATAGAAACAAAAAACTACATGCAGCAACATTATAGAAAAACGTATTATGTATCTATTTTACGAAATTTATTTAAAATCTATTTTTCTCTGTACATGTATAGCGCACATGGCCAATCTCCACGTGCTTCACTACCCGTGTGTTGTGATAAACATTATACTTGCATATTTTATTTTTTATAAATATTTTATTTTTTATATATCCATACTACATACACACAAAACAACTTGCTCGTTTTTAACAAGCCGACACTATGATCATCGTGTTGTTTTGTTATTGTTTCCTTCATTCATAAAGTTTTATTACTATGTGTATGTAGTTTAGGTGCGAAAAAAATACGAACGTTTTTTTTAGGCTGTTTCTGCTATGTATATATAGATGGCAGGGTTATGGGGTTCCTCGATTAGATTACAAAAAAAAATGTAATATGAAAAGTGGAGCCACAGTATTCGACCAAACTTTCTTTCGCAATAATTCGTCTGTATATATTACGTTTGTGCTTGTACATAGTTTGTACTTTTGTACATAGTTGATGTGGAACCCATCTTCCTAGCTTTCGAATCTTTCCCATTCCGTGGAAACGATGAGAAATGGTTGATCGGTCAATGTTTAACTGCACTGCAAGTTCTTTTTGCATTTGTCATGCATTTTCATCCTATTATGTTTGTAATTCGGCATCTTCAAACTTGTTTGGCTGACCTGGCCGTTCTTTGTTTGTCAAGTCAAAATCACCACTTTGGAATCGATGAAACCAATTGAAACAGCTTGCTTTCGATGAGGCTTGATTACCATAAGTATCAGAAAGCAATCGGTGAGCTTCAGGCAGTTTTCTTGGAATCAAAAAAGAAAAGAAGAACCCCTCGAAAAAACAACTTATCACGACCCATTTTAAATCGATTACAAAAAAATGACGTAAAATGAAAAATCACACTTTCTGTTCTAAATTAGATTGACAATTGTGACAGCTACAAAATGCAATGGGAATTGCTTGTCAAACTATAAGCAATCTCACGTAGCGACATCTAAATGTCGAGTCTAAAATTTAATTCACACACCCAATAAAATGTTAATTTCATTCGCGAATTAAGTGATTTTTGGTATGAAATTTTATGCTACTGAAAAAATTCACCAGAAAGAATGGCAGCAGATAAATATCAAATATCAGATCATTTCAAAAGCAAAAATATTTCAGTCATGGTTATTAGTATTCCGAAATTTAACTTTGACCATTGATTAATTATGACTTAAGATAATATCACTGCGAATTACAACAACAACTTTTATTTTTTGTTGCTTCTTACACATTGTAAAAGAAGAACACAACTCACTTCATGTAGGTTTAAGAAGAACAAAGATAGACCCAATTAATTCAAAGCAGCCAGAAAGAAGCAAAACATATTTTTAATTTATTTTTCCCCACACCACTAAATATTTTAACAAAAATAAAAAAAAAATTGAATCAAATGTATTTTCCTCTCTCTCAACTGAATATATGAAATATATGTATATGACAAAAATAAATAGACAATAACAATGAAATTGTATTTATGTCTCCATTCTGTTTTCATTTTTTCAGTCGTATTCCAACCATGGGAGTGGAGGTTGTTCATGACGTTACTTGATTTTACGGATATGGCGATGGGCATTTTTTTATTTGCACTGCGACACAATTTGTTTGTTATTATTTTTTGTTGTTGATATTTTTCGAAACAAATTAAAACTAAGGTTACTCTGTTCAACCATATATTTATTTTGTTTAATACTGATGGTACAATTATATGTAAGAGTAAGTGAAATAGCAGTCGTAACATTTCAAAATAATATTTTTTTATGTAATAAAAAGTTGATACAATACAAATGCAATTTTTATATGGGAGAAAACACCAACAATTAAATTGTTCGGTTTTTATGTTGCTAGAAAGTAAAAACCATTCTCGCACAACAATGCCTCTATCTATATGTGACTAGTAGAGACATTAACCAAACGTAGCAGCTAAAAACAGAATAGTAATATCTAAATGTATTCAATCAACGCTTTGACCCACATATAACTTTGACCTAAAACCTATCATGTATATTTTTTTGGCCCAATCCTAGAAATAAACCTCGCTTACCACGATCGCAAATGTGTACGTTACGAAAGAGAAACATGAAAAAAAACAAAAACCATTAGAAACTATGGTTATGTATTTAATTTAAAAAACACATTTGTGTACGGTGGACTTAAATTTAAGAAAAAAAATTGTCTGGTCGGAAAAAAGGAATACGTTGGTAGAAAGGATACGTTGGTTTGCAAATTATTAAAGGATTGGCTATTTACCGTTAGTAACATGGAAGTATATTTGTAATGCCCATTTTACCATTTTGTTTGTCAATTTTTTTGTTATGAACAATTATCAACAAATTACAATAATTTTTTCCATCTTAATAATTTTCTTCTTTTGATTTAAAAAAAAAATAAAAATAAAGTACCCGAATAGAAATAATAATATTTATAATTAATATTTTAATTTTGTAATAGTGTAATTAATTAATTTAAATATTTTTTGTAATTGAATCGTAGCTCCGAAACATTATCTTTAATAAGGAGACTACTAAACTAGTTTTATTTATGATTTTTTACTTTTCATTTTATGTAATTACTTTATATTTTTTAAAAATAAAACTAGGTAAAAAAAAAAAAAAAAAAAAAAAAAAAAAAGAAAGTGAACAGAAATTTTTTATTGTTTTTGACCTTTTTCTGTAGAAAAACTGTGTTATCGACGTTTTTAAACCAATCATTGGAAAATTAACTCAATTTTCTTAATGTAAGCATGTTTTGTGCCGAAATTCAATTATTTACTGTAAAAATGTGTTCACATAGGCATAAGAACTGTTTTAATAATTAATTACTAAATTACGGTATTATAATTAGTCCGTAATGTTTAAAAGGGTCAGCTTGGAAAATTTCTTACGAATCCGCTCAGTAGTTTTTATGAGTTATCACTATACTAAGTTAAGAGCTAAATGTAAAGTGCTCAGAAAATATTTATTGTAGCCCCTTGTCAAAATTGTTTCAAGCAAATCAAGTTTAATCAATGGAATTACGGTCAAATTAATTTAAAGCAGGTCGGTCGCATGTAAAATATGAACTACGTAGTATAATTATTGGATATTATTGGAATGGGCCTACTCGGCTGTTCGATGTGTAATGTACCAAATTTTCGGTTATCAATGTCTCTAAACCACGGATACATATCTTCAATTTTACCCGTTGAGTAAACGGTAATAACAAATAACGATCAAAACAAATACCACAACAACAAAAAAATATAAAATAAAATTTCTGGAGTACTACATAGTATGATTGTTGTTTTTGTGCTTATACTGATAACATCCGTAAAGCGGTTTTGTTGTGGACTTATAGTTTGCATTGTTGATGAGATCAATTTTTGATGTGTTAGAATAAACGAAAGTTACAGACTACCTGTTCACTTTAAGAACGGTATTAACTAAAATAAAAAACCAATGTTTTGCTATTCGATTGAGTTGTTATCGATCATTCCGTTTTTATGCTTGGAGCCTCCATTATCATTCCATTATATTTGTCTTGTTTGGGATACAAAGTGGAAAAACAAATAAATAAGTTTTTTTTTGTTCCCAATTAAATTATTGGTGACATACTAGTAGTGCGTGTGTTAAAATAGGTATATGTAGTTATATTAATCCAGGTAATGTCAATTAATTTTCAACGTTCGCCTAACTTGGACGTGATTTTTTTTGTTTCTCAATTTTATTTTTGTAGTTGTTGTAACAATTACCAAATAATTAGCCTTAATAATTATAGTTATATTACCTAATAATACACATTCGGAATCGCTGACTATTAAGTGAAAAGTTTTTTTTTTTTTTTTTTTTTTTTTAAGTGTAGTGCAGTAGTGTTGTAGTAAAAATATTGCTGATTGTTAAATTTTAAACTCTAAATAAACTGTGTGCATATTAATAATGTCGATCCAAAATAAGTGCATTGACTTTGAAATTATAGTCGTAGATGAATGGTTTTTTTCATGCAGCGGTTACTTATGTAACAACGTTATAGACTACAGAAGTGCGACTAGTAACGCAACTAAATTACTGAGAAAATTTCCAAATAATTTACGGTAAAGTATGAAATTAGTGATGGACGATGTGCCTCGTTTCCGGTGGTTCTGTAATAAATGTGAAAACGGATTAAATAACATCTTATACAAAATTGATAAATTACTTAAAAAATTGAAAAATCAGAGGAGACCATAATCGATAATGTTCTAAGAAGAATGAATGAATTAGAAGAGACATTAACAACAGTGGTTCATGGCTTGTCCCAAGCTGTTGTTCAACCAGAAGAAAGTCGGGTCACAAGATCCATGTCCGAAGCCTCAAGCCAGACCGAAACACAAAGTCTAATAGAACTAGTTCCTCAAATTACCGAACATCGAGTGCAGTACCATTACCTAAACTGCTTATTGATTCCGGATGAGCAGGATACGATTAGTGTTGTAAAACCGAGACGATGGTTATTTATAAGCGGTGACCCTTCCGTCAGAGATTCATCATGCACAAATTTCACCTGCAGGATATATATGCCATTCGAATGGTTCCTAAGGCTAAAAATGGATTCAACCTCAACTACATATCTTATCGTCTCAGTGTTGACAAAACAGCATTAGCTTCAGTCGCTACATCAAAATATTGGCCTGCAGGAATTTTCAGAGTTCAATTTCACTCAAAGAAAATCTTTTTTACGGAATACCGGGCTCTCCAATGTAACAACGTAACTCAGCAAATGAACAACTTCAACAACAATAAAATAGCTGACTCGGAAGATGACAATGCTCTTCCCAAAAAACCAACCATGAATGCATTAAATGGGAAATGTTGTATCTACTATCAAAATGTCAACAGAATGGCCTCTAAAGTGTCAAAATTTCACAATTTTGTGTTAAAAACCAAAAATCCTATCTATGCGATTTGTGAAACTTCGTTCCATCCAGGTATCCATAGCTCGGAGTTTTTTCCTAATGACTACTTAGTTTACAGATGTGATCGGTAAACTAAGAAAAGCGAAAAAAGGAAGCGGTGGAAGCGTTCTCCTAGCAATTCATACGTCAATTAGTAATGAGGAATTTATATTATTTTCATCTTCCGTGGAACACACATGCGTTAAAATATCAATGGCAAGAAAACAAAACATCTTCATATATAATGCCTATATTCCACCGCTATTCAGAAGTGAGTTATAAGCTAAATGTTGCGATTCAATCGGTGACATTTTTAATGCTGCAGAGCCGTCAGATCGTGATCTTGTAATTAGCGATTTTAATCTACCTAGTACCGAATAGACGTTTGATAAGGATGTTAACTGTTGTCTACCATCCAATTTGACCTCTGAAGAATGCTTGTTTGTCGACTCAATGCTAAGATGCATTTTGAATCAAATTAACCATATACCAAATGTGAATGGACGGATGCTGGATTTGATGTTTATTAATGAATTAAATATCATCAGCGTATTACAATCCCTGGCTCCCTTTGCTCTGAACGATCAGCACCACATACCTATGGAAATCCTATTTGATGTGCGGGCAATGTCGGTTAATAGCAACCACACTCAGAAAAAAAATATGATTGAGCTGATCATAAAAGTGATCATCATTGTTATGATTACATGCAATGATTAAGACAATCATATTATGATACAAACAATCATTTGAAATGATTGTATTTTACACAAAATGATGATATTTATCATACAAACTATTGATTTAAACCAATGCCTCCTAAACTACAGGCCGCTTACACCAAATGATGACATTGACGACACGCTATGTCGATTTTTGTTGTTTTCTCTAGTTGTTTTGTTAGTATAAATATCTTAACATAATTATTGCGTAGCCTTGGTTTAGACATAACGTGACGTCATATGCGTGACGTCATATGCGTGACGTCATGTACGTGACGTCATGTGCGTGACGTCACGTACACGACGTCATGTGCGTGACGTGGTGGGCGGGTGGGTAGTGGTGGGTGGGTAGTGGTGGGTGAGTAGGCGGTGGGGGTGATATGGGACTGTGGGAGTAAGATGGTTATATATTCAACCACCCCACTCCCACCTATATATATATATATATATATATATATATATATATACATATATAGACAAAAAAAAAAAATATATATATATATATATATATATATATATATATATATATATATATTTGTATATATATATATATATATGTATATATATATACTGGTAATCACATGACTTATTGGCATTGCAGTGCAGCCATGCAACTACAAATTAACATGTAAATATTTAGTGTTTACATATGAATTAATCACCCATTGAGATAGCGAATTTTTATAAATACACTAAACGAATCAAAATTTAATCATGCATTCTGATTACCCTAATCATAGGAGATGAATATGATTACAAGTATCATAATAATAATAAGCTCCGTTTTCAGTGATTGACATAATTAAACAAATAGTATTTCTTATTATTGTATGATAGGGAATATCACAATAATTTTATAATGATTTCTATTATTATTATATGGTAAATGCAATCATGTATTTATCATATTTTTTTTTCTGAGTGCATCTGTCTGATGCGATGACATACAATTTTAGAAAAATAAATGTAAATGAATTCAATCAACAATTGGGAAACATCAACTGACATGACGAATTTACCGATAATATCTAATAATAATAATATTTACGATAGAATAATAACCCTCCATGATAAATCTAAGAAAATTAAAAACTAAGGCTTATCAAAAAAATGGAAAAAAGAAACTCAGAAACCGTCAAAATGGCATTCATCGACATCAACTCTAAATTTGAAAGTTACTTTAATATCAGACACGAAAATTATATCCAAATTATTCAAAATTCGATTAAATCCGATTTTAAAACTTTCTGGAAATATTTTGCTACAAAACTTGAAGTTAAAGGCTATCCTGCAACAATGCACCTAGGGGAATCGAAATCATATCCCTCTCAAGAAATAGTGAATATATTTACAAAATTTTTTCAATCAACATACAAGTTGGAAGATATTTACGATTTCAAAAATTTGCAGACATCTACCAACAGCCCTGCATCGATTACAACGCCTACTATTGTTGAAGACAATTTAAACGAAGCAATAAATCACCTTGGAGATGGTTGTGAGCCAGATGGGATCCCATCCTTTATGCTAAAAAATCATGCCGAACAATTTGCTCCACCTCTACGTATACTGTTTAATATGTCAATTAGTACTGGCATTTTTCCTACTAGATGGAAAGCCTCAAAGGTTACGCCTATCTTCAAATCAGGAAAAAGGAATGATGTTTCATGCTACAGAGGTATCTCAACCACATCAATGATATCAAAGCTGTTTGGAATAGTTGTATGCAAAAGCTTTAAATCTATCATCCCGCGTCACCTTTCCAACAGCCAACATGGGTTTATACCGGGTAGATCGACCACAATTAATCTAGTTGAATTTACCAGTTATATTGTTAAATCGATTGAACAGCGTTGGAAGGTTGACGCAGTCTTCACCGACTTCTGCATTCTTTCGGCTTTTCAACCGACTTTGTCATCTAGTTTTGCTCATACCCCTCTGATAGATCTCAATTTATCGAGATTGATGGGCGAAGATCTAATTTATTAAAAGCCTCTTCGGGTGTTCCACAAGGATCGCACGTAAGCCCGTGGATTTTCCTAATATTTATTAATGACACAGTCAATGTTATTGTCAATTCCTCAGTTCTTTTGTTTGCGGACGACCTAAAGATTTTTAAAATAATTGCAAATGAACATGATTCAATTTTACTACAAGACAACGTTAATAGGATCAGTGAGTGGTGTGAAGTCAATCAACTCCACCTTAACATCAACAAATGTAAAGTCATGTCATTTCATCGAAAGAAATCACCAATAACTATTGATTATAATATCAATGGCGTCAACATCAATAGAGTAGGCGAACTAAAAGACGTAGGAGTAATGTTTGTCGGAAATATGACATTTACTAAGCATATGGATTTAATTATTGACAAAACCAATTCCATGTTCAGCTTTATCAGTTGATGGGCCAAAGAAATAATGGATCAAAGGACATTGTTCATACTATACTTCAGCTACGTTAGATCTCAACTGGAATATGTAGCTCAAGTCATGGTGTCCTTTCTATCAAGATCACATTGATAGATTAGAACGTATCCAGAAACAAGCTTTGCTCAGCTTTGTCATGGTGGTCACTGGTCACCGGTGTATGAATATCTGGTAAAGTCCGTTTTATTATTTAGTTTCTTTTGCTTAACCTAGCCCAAGCCGATGTGCTGTTATCCAGGTCAAAATTTAAAGGTTTATCTTTTGCTTCACAACAAAGAAATATTACAGATGTTACGTTTGAACCTCGTCCAACATCCACACGAAACCATTCGTTCTCATTATGAGAATGGCCTCACATGGTAAATGTACTGCCTCTAATCACTGTTTGCAACTTCAACCCCGTTGTTTGGTTATGTGTTCCACTGATCCTTTCGAACAATCATGAGATTAGCTCCTATGTCTAAATTATAATCATACAACTTGCAACTCTTCAACTTTTAATCTGAAAATAGGATGAAGCTTATGAGGCAATCAGTTGTGGAAGCCTTTTTAAGCAAACTGGGGGTGCTCGCTCTTTGTCAATGCTTTATCTTCCTCTGATTTTCTCTACATTGTAGATAGGTGTCTACTATTGTGTTGTCCGCATTTGGCTGTCGTCGACAAAAGCACCGCCCTGCGTGCCTCTGGATCGAAAGCCGTCAATCCATTTTGTGTCTCTTTATATAATGAGCGGACATATTTAAGTACGCTAAATACGGTAATTGCTCGATCTCTGTTGCGTACTCTTGAAGACCTTGTTGTAGCGTCCATTCATTTCGATGTGATATATATAGCTAACGTTTGCGATCACTTCCGAATTTCCGATCAACCGCCTTTATTATCTCACTGTAACTGGTGCAATTATTTTTGGAAGTGATTTGCCTTGTCTCGGCTGATTTACCTTTAAGAACTAGAATTAATTTTATGACAAGATTGCATTTATTTCATAACATGCATTTCTGCTGGAAGCCGTATCAAATAAAAGTTTTAACATCCAAAAAGCGAACTTCTTTCATCCAATGCCCAGACATTGAACCTCAAACAGCAACTTCTGTCCCACCTCCAGACAATTCGACGGAACCAGACCGATATTATGTTCAAACTCAAGAAACTTGATGTTTATTTCTTGATGCAAGTGTTGCGTCTCTTTACCCTATTCATGATATTTCTGAGGGCCCTCCATCTCATGTTTATCATGTAGTTTTTCTTCTATTACCTCTCCGAACTAACAATTATCCGGGTCTAACCCTTGCTTATCCATAACCTGAGGTAGTGGCAATATTAATTCTGTTTGTAACAACCCGTCGGTAAATTACGCTTCTTTCAATGAAATTTTAATTCCGCAACCACCAAATCTTCTAAGCCCATTTTTTGACATTAGCATTTATATAGCGCGCTGAATATTCCCGATTCTACACCAACATTCAGTTCAGTTCCACAATAATCTGCTGTAAAACTGAACTGTTGCAAAACTTCACATCGAGGTGAGGTTACCAAGACGGTAGTTTGGTTTCAACCTAGACTGCGAATTTTTTGATTTACAGAATTCAATATTTTAACAGGTCGGAACCAAACTACCAACATCTTGGTAAACTTATAGCTCTATGTGAAACTGGTGTTTGGCTGTCACCCTGAGTCCCCAAAATTGTTTGCATAAAACTACTTTTAATGCTTAAATCTAGATGTCACATTCTCCAGAAACGAGTTGTGAGAATGTGGTTATTAATATTCATGATATGTTTTGGGAAGACCAGCAGTACTGACGAAAGAATACGAGTCCATTCTTGTTTTGGTCACACATAATGGCAACTTTGAGCGTGTGGTGCTATTAATGAACCCATTGCAGTTTTGATTACAGCCGGTTGATATTCTGCGTTCGAAACTTAATATTTTTGAGGATTCCGCTAGTAGCTCAGAATCGAACTAAACTCTCTGATCTCTGAACAATACTATTGCTACGGCTTTTGCTCTGACATCTGCAAAAGGTGCTGCTTCTGTTCATCTTGTGAAGCGGTCTATGAGTGGCTAATAACCTCTAGGTGTACTTCGCTGAAACTCCTTCTAACTGATGCATAATTTCACGTTTTGCTTGAAGTATAACGATTAACATTGGCTTTTTGGCATCCCAAAAAACATTGGGCCATTTTTTTGGTCATTGGTCTCATAGTATATGGCTTCGGGTAATTTTATTGAACAGATTTTGGTTTTTGATCATAATAATGTGCAACTACGACCTTCGGTCAGATAACGGAATCGTTTTATTGCACCACAAGTGACAAACCATTCACTATAACAAGTGCTATTCGCGAGTTACAACAAAGTGACATCTGTTGAACAAGATATGAATCGCAAGTTGCTATGAAGCAAGGGGGATCAATACTGTCATAACAATTGAATTGACAATTCTCGTCCCCTTGTAGACGAAAATCACCAATATCATTGTTGAGTTTCCGTTAGTTTCAATCAGTATAGTTATTGCTAGACGTTATCAACTATTTTGTTGAAAATGGGATGCGTCTATCATAACTGCAAGCTCGGCTGCGGAGGACGAGTGTCACAACATAGCCACTTAACTTAGTTGTTTCTTTATGAAATCGCATGTAGTGAAGGTTTCATCTGTCTAACAATGATTTGTGAATACATCTTCTTACTACATTTAAGATAAAGGGAAAGGATTGCTTGGTTACCACTAGCGTTCCATATGAAAGTGCTATAGAAATTCAAAATTTCCAAAAATCATCCAAGTTTTTTCGACATTTTCCGATCTGTTGATTTTCAATGTATTTCTAACACGCTCTGTGGATGGTTTGATCATTTGCATTGACTTTGTGACCTTTGGAAGTTGTTCCTCAGACCGAAAGTCATTCAAGTGATTTCAAATATTCGGAATGGTATTGTTATTGCGGTTTTATGAATAACTGTTTCTTCGATCGGGGTTTGATGACGTCCGCACGAAGTCGATAGTTGAGACACTGCATATTTCCATAACTGATGTGTAAAATTTTGAGGGAAAGACATCGGGTATCTGTCGGGCATGGCCATGTTGTTTAGGGTGCACGATAATCGGCACATGGTTTTCATTCGCCATTCTTTTTCGCGACCAAGTGCGATAGGGCTGACCATGGAATTTAAGACGGTCTGCAAATACCCTATGGAACCATGTACTTGAATTTGTTTTTGGCTTTAGCAAATTTCTCCGTGGATAATCATCAGTTTTGCATGAAATTGGGGGCCACTATTGCTTGGTATTGTGATCTGTTAAGTGGTGTTTAGCAACTGTATTCCTTCGGACGTCAAATGATATCTCTTTGACTTCATGCAATAATGACAACACTCTGACATCTATAGTGCTATGATCGGGAATGTGATATCTGACAAAATGAACGTGCACGTGAAATATCTTTTGAGGTCGACATCTAAATCTATTCGCCTATAACCAAAAGTTCTGGCTGTTGATCTGCAAGCTGGCATTAGAAGGAATTACGGATATATCAATGCTCGTGTGAAATAAGAAATTGGTTTTTGATGTCGGATTAAAAATTTATTGGCGACATTTCGATAGTTTGCCCTCACAAGTAATCATTTGTCGGTTTTTTTTTAGTTTTTGCTTTGAATAAACTCTAATTGCTTTTCAATTTGATCTACTGGTCTACTTTGTCAGCTAGGTTTACGATCAGGAACGTTTAGTGGCATACCACGTATGCTATCTCATCAATACGATGGTGAATATCGTTTAATTGCAACGAGATAGGGAATTTGATCTGATTCACATTTTCAAAAATCTATCTGTTAGCTTAGCGACTACGGTTTTTTTATTGGATTCGGAATTGAAACTATTATTCGTGTTTGTTAGATCGGTGTACGGTGTGTTTGATTAAGGTTTCATTCCGTATTGATTTTTCCAAGAATAAATTGCCACTCACAATGATCGGAATCATGTCTTGGAATCAAACGCTTCGCAAATGTGTCAATATGGATTACAACTGTGCGCACTAACAGAGTGAACATAAAAACTCAACAAAGGAAACGAACTTGCCTCTCGTTTTTGTTTATACTTGCCACCCCCACCAGTCTCGCTAATGCAAAGTCGACACCGTGTAACGCTACAGAAAATTCTTCACGAGTGCAATAAATTCATAAAATTATTTTATAAACTGCTTGCTCACAAACGTGCGGGATAGCTAATTAGTAATCTGTACAAATAGACCCAATTAAAGATAACATCAACTATTTCCTAGCAAAAAAAAACGAAATTTATTTTTTATTTCCCAATTAGTTTCTATAGTTCGAAAAAGGTTTTTATTTCCTTTTTTTAATTTCTATCTGATTAACGAACAATTTGTAATATGGGTAAATAAATTGGCAAAGATTAAATTTAAATATAAAAGTTTCCAAAATCAAATTAGTGTTCAAGTAATTTATTCTTGGCTATAGAAAAGGATCAATTAAGGCAACTCCCCATAATTTATATATTCGACCAACAGTAATTAGAATTGATTTCATAACATAGGAGGTAGTACTAAAAAATATATGTAATGCCTTCATACACGAAGCTCTCGGCAAACTAAAGTCGAAAATTTCAAATACTGGGTTAAACAGGCGCACCATATTGACAAAGCAATCTTAATAAATCAAGCATGCCTATGAAATAGCACTTTCAAATATGGGATACAAAACATAATCAAAAAACTAAAGGGGCAACCATAGAAAAATTAAAAAAAATTATAAACGTAACTTTAAAAAAATTATGTTTGCGTTAAATGCCGTTTCTGTGCTTTCGCCCATGGAAAAATTAATTTAAATTAAAAAATTTAACGAAGCTTCGTTAAATATGAATTGTCACTTAATAAAAATTATTGGAGCGAAATTTTGCGTTCAAACGTAAAAAAAATTAAATTTTGTATCGTGCTACCTAAAAAAAACAACAAACAATAAACAGCTGTCACTATAACAAATAGTTTATAAATAAATAAATAGTTGTCATTCAATATTCTACAATATTTACGGCATACTCGTTACGTCTAGTATGGCTGGAATGTCATTAAAAATTAGTGTCTTCAAAATTTTTAATTTTTTTTAATTTTATAATTTTTTTATGGTTGGCCCTTAACTTTTCATAGGTTTTGTATGGGAGGTAGCATTACGTTTGATAAATAAAACATGAATTAAAAATATTGAAAAATTCATTTTTTTTTACATAAATCGATGACAAATATAATAGATTTCAACTCATTCGAATGATGCAATCAGAAGGCTTCTCGTTTTCTTCAAATTAATAAAGAAAATATAAGGGATTTTCGCTGTACAACAACAACAATTAAAAAATACGGGAAATTGATGACGTCATAATATCGTCATTTTAAACGAATTATTAGAGAGAAATAGTAAACTAAAATTTATAAGAAAATAAGAAAGACAACAATTTGTTTTAAAAAAGAGAAATCAAATAGAAACGACAATATTAACAACGAAATCAAAAACAATGAAGAGTGCAATCATCGTAATTCAATGGTGAAAATAAAGTAAACCGTATAATATACGAAATAAAATCCGAAGCTAAAATCCGAAAATAAAATAGTTACCAATTTGCTATTTGTTTACTTTAATTTAAAATAGTAGCCGTATGCAGTTTGTCATGAACGCATGTCATTTTTGTCCTGATTTCAGATACGAATAAAAATCGTAATCATAATATTATCCTTTATGGATTGATTAAATTTTTTATAATGTGTAAGTGGTTTATTAACTCTTATGGAACCATCCTTCAATTTTTAATTAGGCTTCCGTATCATTCTACAAGAAACAAAGTATTAATAAGATGTTTGTTACATACTTTTGTCTATGTGGAACGGTTGTTGAAAAAGTATATTTGTTCGATTTTCGGTTTTGAGTAGTATTGTTCTTCTATTTCGATACGCTCATGCATGTAACAATATCCCCCAGATTCCAAAACGAATTGAATTTTGCTCCCGGTCTTGGTGTCTGTTGTAACAATTTGCTTTCATAATTTTAGATTTGTCATTTCCATTTAATGAAATTTTAGAGTTTCAACTTGCTCGCATGCAGAGATTATCTCTCTCCTAGAACTGAACCGCAACCGATATTACCCGATATTTTTAACGAATTTAAAACCAAAACGGTAACGATTATAATTATAAAGAGAACGTTAACCATAACCGGAGCGCAATTTTCAAACATTCAATTCATCCTTCTATTTCGTTTCGATTCCCTCTTTAAATTTCTGTTATAACACTTAAATCGCCTAACAATTATGTTTTAAAATATTTAAAATGAAAATGTAATATCATTTCAAAATTGGCAGAGATTGATTATGAATTGGAATTAATCACACCATCCGTAATCAAATTTTAAATTATCATACGATAATACTATTATGTTATATGGATCACCTAATGGATCCGTCAAATGTTCACTAGATTCCATTGTCGTCGTAAAATCGTCGTGGAAAGTGTAATTTCAATCATTTAAATATGCAGTATGAAGCCTCGCTAAATTTTTAGTTGTGGATCATTCTGCTGATATAAGTTTGCAAAGAAATCTAATTTTATAATCTAAATTGCTTAACTTATTATTTGTGATTTTATTTCATAAACGAAACAATGAACCATGTGCACGTTGAACATGGACTAGCATAACCATAATGCAAATCGTTTGATGTTTCAAGATTGTCGAAAGAATTTTTGGTGGCTTCAACGAGAATAACGGCTGTGAATACTTAAATAATGATGAAGTATGTTAGACAAAATTATTATTATTGGTTTAAATTGTATTACCTCTCTGATTTTCAGAAACTGAGTGATATTTAGACCTGCTGAACAAACCGGGATCATAAAACAAAATTGTATATGGGGTTAGGCGTTTATAATAAATTTTAACATCAATAAACATGTAGTTAGTCCATGTTTTGACACATTTGATAAATACTTGACCAAATCAGATGTTTTTAGGATAATCGTTATACTTTTTATAGTATTTGCCGTAGGTACTTGCCGAAACACTTACACTTAATAAACATATTTTGTTAAACACTTGTTTTTCTATTTCGCAAAAAATTTAGATTTTTGAATATTTTAATTAAGGAATTTGTTCAAAAAATTAATAAAACATTCGATCGATTTCGACTTTAATCTTTATCTTGCGCTTCAACTCTAAGGATACTATTTTTATCATCAACCAATCTTAATTAATTTTTATTTAAGCTCCACCTCCAATGAGATTTTTTTAATGTAATCATTTAATTTATTATATCATTAATATAATTATTATTATTATATAAAGCTTTATAAGTTTAACTTTATCGAACACTTTTAGTATCACTCACCACTTAGTAAGAGTTGCCATTTCTGGGAAGATCTTAATGACAGCTTCAAAAACCGATCTTTTGAACGATTGTTGCACTAAGCTTCAGCGAAAATCTGTTCTAAAAATATCGAAAGGCTCCTTTGCAAACAGTCGTTTCAAAATTGCTCCCCCAAATATTTAGTTTTAAAATTCAATGTCCCCACAGAAGCATTGATTATAATATTAGCAAAATAATAATATTTATTACAAATTTTATCTTCCACCTAGCCTTAAGTTAGCATGGTTGAGTTATACCTACCGTGTCGCTGCCTCTCTATAAGTCTTTTGTTTGCGCTCCACTGGGCTAAAAATAATTGAAATCTCCATTTTGCCATCAAATAAACAAATTTCACAGTGCAAGAAGCAACATAATAGGAACGATGTATAACTACGATCATTCGCCGATCCGCACTACTGAGCTTCGGGCTCACTATTAAAATCGAAAACAATTTATTACGCTTCGAAACAAATCCAATCGAATGTTCAAAATATTGAACTGTTGGCGCTATGATAAATATGCTACTTGAATATTTCAAGACTGATGTTGTACCACCAAAATGTTGTCCAAAAAATATGGTACAAATTGTTAAATCTGGCAGGAATTAGGTGACAAAGACGACTATCTACCTTCCCAGATCACGGTTATATTTTGGAGGTCAAAATTAGTTTAATGTACAAAAAAAAACGTTAATACTGATTATTACCACATTATCACTATGGTTGTTTAATTAAATGTTGGAATCAGGTACGCAACGTGGCGTATATAACGCCGAATAGTTACGAAATTTGTGAAAAGTTTATTCGAGATTTAAATGAATGGAAGTACACAGATAAATAGAAAATTCAATTTAAATCGTTTTAAAATGCATTGCAATGAATGATACTCGAGGAGGAATGATAAATGATCATCGACAGTGATTCGAAAATAAATAAGTGTCCTGAATGAGCTTTTGTATTCGACGCGTACATAACACATGAGAACCGAAGAAAATCAATGTTTGGCACTTTTGGTGAAAGAATGGCTTACAACATTAAGAGACGTCGCGTCTCACACATACGTGGGACAAATACGCAAGCATTTAACGTTCATTGCTTGTATACTTTTGAAAACATTGTTGCTACTTTAAACAAGTTATAATTCCTCAAGTGAATGAGACACCAAATCAATCCGTTTGGTAGTATATAATCCATAACCTATCAAAGAGCTGCTATTGAAACGGCCACTATCTGTGTTTTCCATCATTTATCACCGCTGAAAATATCACCGCGCGAAATACTCACCGCAAAGAAACAATCATTTTGGAAAATAACTAAGAAAATCTTTACTCTGTATAATTTTCTTAAGAATAAAATATTTTTAAATTGTATACAAATATTATGTCTTTTCGGTGGCAGCTATAGTGTTCGAACGATGTTACAAAATCAAGTACATACTGTAAAAGAAAATTTTATAGGTTTTATTACGCGCTAGGGAAGAAATGTTGTTTTATAATTTTTTAATCACGTATTTTTACATATCTGTGATTCAAAAACATTGTCACTAGCATGCTTTCACAACCACATTGTAGTGGTGAGGTGACTGACTGCATGTCGTTATTTATAAATATTAAAAATAAAAAAATCCTGTACAAAAATAAGTTTTTTGTTTCCATGGCAATCGTGTTTTTAGAAAGAGAATGGAAAGAGACCATACTGTGATTTGAAATGATGACGCCATACAACAACAACATTAATAAAAGCTCATTATTTATTTATTTTCCAAGCCAATTTTCACACAGCTTAAAGGGTTTTCTTGAATTGTTTTTTGAACTGATTAAAGTTTGAACTTTTCTGCATTTACCCGTACAAAAATATTATAAAAGCTTATGGTTTAAATATACTTAAAAAGAAAAAGAAAATTAGTCGTTTTCCATACATTCCTATAGGAAACTAACATTTATTATATCCCATATTTTAAGTTTAGTGAAAAAAAGCTCGAATAGGGAGGCTCTATTTATCTAGTCGGCTCTGATATTGAAGACTGGCTCCACTATTCTGAGGTTGGTGGCTTCATATCGTCGATGATCTAACCGCTTCAATTTCAACAAATCACATCGAAACTGATAAGGCGGAAAAGTGGATTGATAAATCCGAGCACAAGGGAAACGTCGAAAATTCTTGATCATGATAGATAGAACACCATAGTGCTCAACACTTTTTCACAAGTCTAGATGGTACAGGGAATTGCAACCTACTTCATCAGTAAAGTAAATCATGTTAAAATCTGAGAACCGAGGGAAATTGTTAAAAGCGCTTCTAGTCGGCGACGCTAGTTCGTAAACTGAAGCAAAAAATCTGGCAAACA
Organism: Nephrotoma appendiculata; assembly: GCA_947310385.1. Taxonomy (NCBI): domain Eukaryota; kingdom Metazoa; phylum Arthropoda; class Insecta; order Diptera; family Tipulidae; genus Nephrotoma; species Nephrotoma appendiculata. The sequence goes on along the minus strand of OX371225.1, from coordinate 127,084,786 downwards.
GATCGCATTTGTAAGAGGGTGAATTAGCAGAGGGGGTATTTGGAACCTATCCGTGAGGAATATTTAACTTCATTCTTTTACGATTCATTAAGCTCCAAAACGCCTTTGGATTTGATGACAATTCCTCTTCATTCCGCAACATATAGGTGTTACCACTTTAAATTTTTGAATCTTTTCGATTTTTACAAAAGAAACAACTCTGTCGATGCCAATCTTGAGCAAATTAGCCAGAAATACATTTAAAGAAGTTTAGTCGGCGTTACTGAATTTCAAATGAAAATTATTAGTAAAAGAATTAGTCTCGCAATTTTTATGAAACTATTTATCATATAATAGCAGTGAAGACTGCTGTAACCGATGAAATATCGCAGGACGAGACTTCGGAAAACATTACTTCATTAGCAAATAATCGGTCCAGAAATTTCCTACGTTAAAGCTGAGTCGGTGAAACTTATAATTGCATTATAATAATACATATTTGAGCCATGTAGAACATATACTCGGACGGAAACAACAGAGTTTCTGGTCAAATTGTGACGAACCTCGATAATGTCAACATCAGGATAACGAGCAATCATTTAATTTGGAACTGCATTTTTTACTGCAACCATACTCCTCGACCTCCTAAACACGATCTAGTTTGATGGAATATATTCTTCGGAGTTCATTCTAGATGTTCCCAGGTTTCTCCAATAATTATAATACCGAAATCATTTTCTAGGCCATACAAAATACCTTAGCTTTACCTCGAACACTAGAGGCGTTATGGTAGTAACAAGAAAATTCGAATTGTCAAATACACCACGCCAAAAAAACGGGACATAATTTTTTTCGAGAAAACACCTAAAATTTGAACGCTTGTATCTTCGTGAAATAATACCTTTCAAAAAAATAACTTTGCTTCTAATTGAAGGAAATTGTGTCTTCTTTTTGTGTAATCCGGGACCCTTCTTTATTTTGTTTTGAATATGACTTTTTTGAGTAAAATAAAAATTGTACGAAGTTGATCAATATTTCATTCCCAAACCCAAATTAGTTGTTTTATAAAGAATTTAGAAACCTAAAAAAATGATGCTGTGGAAATTTCTGTATGACGACGTTTTGTCGATTTATTCAAGTAGCCGACACGTAACCAAGAAATGAGACGCATATCAGGCATAATTTTGGTAGTTCAAGGAGAAAATAAGTTTTTACAGGAAGAAATGACGTAAGTGAAGTTTGTTCTAAATCTGTCCTAAAAAACAACAATACTACAAACTGTGTAGATGTGTTTGTAAAATGTCTCGATAAAATGAATTTTAATACAGACAAATTTGTATTGATCTGCCATAAATCATATGTACGGTTTTCCAAAATTTCCCGGGGAAATACTATAATCCGCGTATTTAATTAGCGTTTATATAGAGATAATTCTAGGTCCTATATAAGCTATAGACACGTTTGTGTTGGCTTAATTGGACAGTCAAGGTGTTTAGGGCAGCCAAATATGATTCATGGAAGATCAATACAAATTTGGCTGTCCTAAACACCCTGAATTTCCAATTTGGCCCAAATATACATGTTTATAACTTATATAGGACCTAGTCGCATTTTAAAATATACGTTACTTTGCAGTTTTGTGGCCATTTTCTATTTGTTTCTCAGAATATTAGATAATATCAAATTATATTAGTACTTAAAAACAAATCAATGGTTTATCGAGTTTATCCGAATTTAGTATATTACTACCACATTTAAATTTTTTTATGATTTATTACAAACTACACCATTTTGCACAGTATAGTGAAATTTGTCCTAAAGAAATCTTATTTTTTTCTTTTTTTTTTTAGGACAGTTTAGGAAAAACTTCACGCGAATAAGAAATGTCATTTATTTCAAAAGATGTATATTACAACAAAAATCCGTTTAAACTTTATTCAAACGTAATAAAACTAAAATATACAAACAAAATGCAATTTTCAATTTCTTGTCTGACCGCCCCTAGCCCGCATTACTTCATAAATTCGCCGTGCCATATTTAAAACATTGTGCGTATTTGTTACGTGGTGAATTTTTGCCATTCTTCTTGTAAAGCATCTTAAAGTTCCTGCAATATTGGTGTTGCCTTGTCCGGTTTCTTACACGCCGTTGTAACATATCCCAGATGTGCTCTATAGGGTTTAATTGTGGACTTCGCAGAGGATGGTTTATTAAATAAATGTGGTTCTGTTTCAGAAATTGGGGTGTGTTTAGAGGTGTGTGCGGCCGGGCATTGTCACGCATAAACAAAATCCACACCCAATTTGCCTTTTCATGAAAAGTATATGAAGCTTTAAAATTTCTTTCATACATCGTGTTGATGTTATTACTGGATGTGATATTACTACCAAATATGTCTTGGTATGCTTGACGAAATACCCACCCAAACCATCACCGTGAAATGCTACGACTGGCGTCACGCAATTAGAGTCTAATCGGCTGTCTGATGCATACAAAATGAACTGCGATGCATCCGAAAAAAGGAAACTAGTCCCTCTGAGGCCTGTTTCTAGTCACTGTTTCTCCTGTTTTTTGTAGCATGACGTGCAATAGCTCGATCTTCTCTTGGTGTAGTTTTTCTTGGTCGACCAGATCCTTCACGCCGACTCACACTGGCTTTTTCTCAATTTCGATGCCAAGGTCCGGTTCACAATAGACGAAGTAATATCACAAATTTGCCCAATTTCAAGATACGCTACACCGGCTTCAATTAAAACCACAATTTGTTTGTTACGTGAAACAACCACGAATAACATCGATTAACTATTTGTCACTGGCCAGAAGTAAGGATGGCTATGGTTGATCCCAATTTTTCCACGAAAAATTTTGTTAACCGTCCACTGTGAAAATCACGCTGGCAATTGATTCACTTAAAGAATGTATGTGAAGATAGCCCAAATTCCATTCCTGAAAAATGCGATAGCAACACTAATATTGCTAACATGACATTTTTTACTCTCAGCCCCGATAATATTTACTGTCAAGAAGCAAACATTTTTCTGGGCTGAGAGTAAAAATATTGCCTTTTCAAGATAATATGACATCAGAAAAATTTTAGAGGCTAGGATAAATAAATGATATTAATTATTTACCCAACCCCTATTAATTTTTTAGCAATTTTACGTGATATATATTTTATGGTCAAACTATCGGCTTAAATCTGGTGAAGGAGGAAGAAATTGATTTTGTAAATTGAATATCGCAATATTATACATAAACTTGTATAGTATTGCCATAAGCAACTTTTTCGATTTTCGTGGATAGAAATTTGGACAAAGGTATAATAATAGGATTTAACCAGTACTTTTTTCGGTGCTTGTATTTTGAACTGCGAAAGCAGTGGTGTTTTGTATTCTAAAAAGCATTAAGTAGTAAATGTTTTGTTGAAATGCTTACCTACCCCCCCATTAATTCGAAACAGGTAAAAGGAAACCAGCGGTAAAAATTGCTGTAACCTCTTCAGCTTCTGTATAAATTATTGCCAACACGCAAAGACAAACAAATGTAATAAATAAAACTTCTTTGAATGGAAACGAGAATGATGTCAAATCAAATTCCTTTAAATTTATAACAACCTTTGAAAATATTTGAAGTCAATGTTTTGCTTCGACAGAAGGGTAAACACTTATATCCTTCCCATATGAATTTTTCATTTTGCTATACAACAATTTTCCGCTCGACTTTTATTCTAATAGAGACATAGCTAGTAAGATATACATAAAGGTTTTCTTTTACGACTTTTCCAAGTATTCAATATTCAAATATTTTTCTAAAATAAAAAGAAATCGTTCGGATGAAGTATGGAAAATAAGTAAAAATTTTCTTTCTACATCCCACAGTTTATCTCATTTTATCAGTGGTTTAGCTATTTTATCACGAATATTTAGGTACCGTTTTGTACACAGAATTTACAGTATTGCGAAAGAGTGGGTTGTGTAATGCAGGAGGGTTGGTGAAAGCGAAATCGTGCGAAATTTATTCGATAATTTTGTTTTATTTTTATGAACAGGCAGTTTTTCTTTCGTATATATAAAAATCTTTGTACAATACGCACGTGTCGTCATTAAAACTGTGTTTATAGCTTTTACTGTATATGTAGAACATGTTATTTGATGTGAAGCTCAAATAAACAAGGATTAACGCGAATTTTAAGTGTTTATGGCGAAAAAACAAAAACCGGTAAAATGTTATAATAAAATGAATTATATGCTTTTTAAGGATACAAAAATATATGTTCAAGAAAAAACTGAAAAATCATAACATATTTTTGGTGTATTTACCATCAATAAATTTGTAAATAATGGCGGATACTCTTCACCCATTCTACTGAATATTTTCATATTGTACGTAACTCAAATTTATGATTTCGGATGTATTCATTTCTTATTATAACCATCAAGTCCGACACAAATTTATTTTTAAGAGACTTGTATAGAACTACGGAGCAGAAAAATCTAAGGTAAGGGAGGTGAAATACTAATATTCTAAATGCGTAAATGTAGAAAACTAGTGAAATTTAGCGTAACAATTCGCGAATAACGTAATTACTCTTCCAACTATCGTGTGCAACATCTTGTAAAAAAAAATTTCGGACAAAAAATCTAGGGGAACATTAGTTGTAATATTGCATTAAAAGAGCTTCGTCCTAAGATATTTCTAAGAGGTTACTACCACTGGAATGGGTGTTTTTACTTTGTAATAAATACAATCCAATTAAAAAAATGGTTTTTTTCCGGAAAGTGTAAGGGAATACTGGGTGTAATATTCAAAAGTTATACCTAATATCCTAAGATATTACCGGACAAGTGGTGCTGTGGTTACAACTTTCGCACTTGGACCGGCAGTTGCCGTGTTCGAATTCCATCAGAGGGTATAGATGCAAATCGAGTTTTCACCATCGATTACGATCGGTGATGTTAATAAATACAAGTAAGATCCTCTGCTGGGGTGCAGATTTCAGCGCCGACCCACCGTCCACGTCAATGTACAGGTTGACATGGAGTTTGCAATATGCAGGTGGTATACTCTAATTGTGTGAGTAGGTGAATAGGTGAATGGGTTAATGAAGTGGCGTGAATGCGTGGTATCACAATGGGCCAAAATTGGCGTAAGTCAACCACTGAAACCTAACCTTGTGCTGATGTGTGCGAGCTCGCATTGTCGTGACTTGTGGCAAACAAATGGTTGAGTGACGACGGCTGTTTGGTTTCGGGCTCATACGCATTGATCTAAGATTCGTCACCTGTTACGAAAAACAAGATCGCGCTGAATCGAATCGAATGTATGCTGGTCCCACTAATGCCCAAAGTTGCCCAACCTCACGATAAGTCATATGACGATCTTGCAGTATCAGTTCATGCTCAGCATCAGTGTTTTTCTGAACAATAATCGATTTTAGACGACCTTCACGAAATTCGTCGTTGAGGGAACTGCGACCACGATCATCTTGTTGTAAATTGGACTGGAAATTTAATAAGAATTTATACTGTTAAATTACGTTTAAAAAGAAATTTTGTGTTTAAAACAGATAAGGCCATCCTTCACTTGATTATAAAGAGCCGTATGAAGTTTGTCCTAGATTTGTTCTGAATCCTATTGTTGCTTTAGGTCAATTTATGACAATCTCGTTAGTTGGTGTGGGTAACGTTCTGGAAAGTATACCAAAAATATCGGGTGCTTTAAAGATTATTAACTATATTTCATTTTAATGTAACAATTTTTTTTTTTTACAATATAAGAAACCGGTTTTGGATGTTCGTCCGCCTTCAATCCCACACTTTTAACTATTGACTGTACATTGTTTTTACAAAATTTTTATTTTGTGCACACAATTCTTCACATTTGTGAGATTCAATATAAAAGCTACATCGAAAGTAAATACCCAAAGGTACAGAATTTAACACGAGGTCTTGCTGATTTTATAGAGAATCCAATAGAGTCAACCGGTGAAGCTCAAGTCAAGTCTATTTTAACTGTAAAAGCAGAAGTACATTCTGGTCTTTCAAATAATTAAACGGAACCACATGCAATTATTATCAGCCAGTGCAAGTGCTGCTTTAGGTCTAATACAGGAAAGTAGGCATGTCATGAAAACTCCGATGAATGTAAAGACAGGTGATTTCTTTAGTAAAATCCAAATCAACAATCATCAAACAAACAAAAGTAATTATTAAGAGATACGATGATACATTTGATGGATACTTCTAAAAAATGTAAAATCTGTGATTCAGTGTCCGACTAAGGCATGAACTTGAAGTTGGAGAATTCCGAAATAATTTGGGGGAAAAATATTACATGGATGAGTAACACCTTGATTTTATTTCGTAAAATTTTTTCAGGGCTACTATGTCGATGAAATATTACCCGCAGGGTTCTAAAATTCGCTCTACAAAATATATTATTCTTTCTTTACTGATCAAACAAATATTTTTTACTACTGATAGTCGCGAATAGTGAATAGAAAACAAAATTTCACTGATTATATTCATCTTGCATTGCATAGAAAACAAAAAATATATTCTCTATCCCCACAATAGTGGAATATTCTATTATCTATTCAAACAAATATGAAAAGTAAAACAAAAGAAGAGAATAAAATTTTGTTTTAGTTCTCGCAAACAAAAACAATTAAATAGTACAATCAATTTCCACAAGGAAAAACATTCTAAAATATGAAATGTATAAAGTATTCGCCAACTATTCGTTTAACAAGGAGCAGAGAGTAGAAAAATATAATTTCTGATCTATTCAAACATCTATCTATTTGTTTTTCATTTGCTGTGTTTTTTATTAGCGCCCTATCGGGCTGTATCCGGAGCAGCCAATTTTCTATGTGAAAACTTATATTTAGCGCGCTATTATTGCATATAATTAATTCATTTAACTCTAAACTAAGATTTTTCATACAACTTTTTAGGTACAAATCGATAAAAAAATATCTTGCTCTACTTATTTATCGGAAGCCGCTATCGGGAGCACTATCCATTTCAGGGGAAAACTTTAAATTTCCCTTGTTTTGTACAACCCCGTAAATCAAAGCAAATATTGTGAGTCCACAAACTCTTTTTTGACATCTCAAAGATATATTTTCTGCTCCGCTGGCACTGAAATTATGCTCGATCTCCTGACATATTCAAATTTACAACATGTCTATGCAATAGACAACATCATGCGGCCTATCGTTACTGGTGTCCAGGGTGTTCCAGGCTGTGGAAAATCTACATGGATCATAAACAATCACAAACTAGGCTATGATCTGGTCTTATGTGCCACTAAGGAAGGTCTTGCCGATCTCAAATCTAAAGTTGCCACCCGTTGTATTAAGGAGAAGATGGATTTCAACAAAATTGAACTTAACTATAAAACGATTGCTTCATACCTAATTAATGGAACCCGACGTTATGACTCAGTGTTTATTGATGAATATATGATGATACATGCCGGTTATATTGGACTGGTGGTCATGCTCAGTAAATGTTCAAAAATATATCTTCTTGGGGATAAAAATCAAATTCCATTCATCGACAGATTACACCATGTTAATATTCAATTTTACGATGCTAATAAATTTATTACGAATTCAGATCAGCTAAACATTACATTTAGATGTCCTGTTGATGTTTCATTAGCACTAAAAGAATATTATCCTGATATCAGTACCAAAAACCCTATAGAGGTATCAATGGGATTCTTCAAACTACCACCTGATTTATCATCCTTGCCTGTAATTGATAATACATATTATCTAACTTTTACCAAGGCAGATAAGCGCTTATTAATGGACCGGCTTACCTTACACCTCCAGTAAAGTTTTAACTATTCATGAGGCACAAGGACTAACGTCACCAAATGTTATATGCGTCAGAACAAACACTCATCAGATTAAACTTTTCAGTAGTTTACCACACGCAATAGTTGCAATATCGAGGCACACGTGTTCATTTAAATATTTCGCACATGTAGCAGATGATTTACTCCATTCGTTAGTGATGAAGGCGCGCCATTTTAACAACAGTTGTCCTGCTAATTACAAATCACCAAATACTACCAAACCATCTTCAAAACCGTGTAAAAATTCAGGCAAAGATGTCATTACAATTTATTATCAGAATGTAAATAAAATGGCATCAAAAGCATCTAAATTCTACAAATTCGTTTTAAAATCAAACTACCTTATTTATGTAATTTGTGAAACTTCATTAAAACCAGACATGCGGAGCAGCGAATTTTTTGGCCATGACTACGTTGTTTATAGATGCGATCGGTCTCCTGAAACTAGTTCAAAGAAATCGGGTGGGGGCGTACTGATAGCAGTACATTCTAAACTCTGGAATGCTCCAGTAACTTTAGCCCCATCGAGAGTTGAACAGATCGGTGTAAAAATCAAAATCAACCAAACCAATCTAATCATCTACGCAGCATATATACCACCTCAATCAAATAGTGATCATTATGCAATTTGCATTGATGCGATTGATGAAGTTATTAATACAACAAACTCGTCAGATTTAGTTCTTGTGCTTGGTGATTTTAATCTGTAGCGGCTCAAAATAAATAAAATCCTTTTCACTTCGTGGCACTCCTCGTAGCAAAACTATTTATACACCGCGCCGCTTAATTACGAGGCATTGCTCGTTTTGCTGAATATAGCTATTTCGCCATCTACATTCGCGAATCTCGATATTAATCGATTATCGATTAATATCGAGATTTTAGGAAGACACGAAAAATTGAAATAAGAAACGAAAAAGGATAGTCGCGTTTTATAAGTTCAAGAGACACGGTCTCATAATAATAATAAAAGTGTGAAAGTGCCGCGAACAATCGTTCACACCCAACAATTGTGTGAACTAATATCTAAATTAAATATTGTGAAAATTTATTCAATAATAAGAAATAAATAGTATTATAAACTTAATATAGTGAGTGTTATTAATATGCCTAATAGAAACCCCAATAACACCGCTATAAATCTTCCAAATATAACTTGAATTCCAAGGACCCAGAACTAAACTGTATTTTACCTTGCAATGTAACAACAGATGCGGAATCTTTATTTGTGGACGCCATGCTTGGTTATAATTTGAACCAAATAAACACAATTGCTAATACTCGTGATAGATTATTGGATCTTGTCTTCAGCAATGACATTGACACCTTTAAAATTTCTGAATCCCTATTACCTTTTGTCATAAATGATGTTAATCATAAATCTTTGGATATTGTATTTGACGTAACTAAAATGGCGAGATCAGAACACCTACAACCAATGAAACCCAACTTTAAAAAAACTAACCGTGTGGGGCTACAAAGCTACCTGGAATCCATCAACTGGCAAATAACTCTCAATTCCAATGATATAAACGAAAAGGTGGATAAATTAAATGACATCATGCTTCACGGCTTCGATTTGTATGTACCTATGTGCTGTAAACCACAAAATGCTCACCCTCATTGGTTTGATGATAGACTAGTTATCTTAAAAAATCGAAAGTCGAAAGCGTATGCCAAAATGTTGAAAAGTGGGTTAGAAGCGGACAAAACTACGTTTCTACAACATTGTAAGGAATTTGAAATTTATTTCAAATCAAAATACAGGTCGTATATCTTAATCAAATTCAAGACAAAATCAAAGTAAATCCAAAACAATTTTGGAAATACTTTAGGAATAAACGCGAAATTGAAGGATACCCTGCTAATATGACGTACAACAATACCTGCTCTTCAAACGCCAAAGATATAGCTAACATGTTCTCGTCGTTTTTTCAATCAGTCTATAGACCAAGCGTTACTAGTGGATTGTACGAACAACCCAGCAACAACAACACATCAATAACTCCTCCTATTATTTTTGAGGACAACATTTTATCGGCTTTAAGGGGGTTTGGAGATGGTTGCGGTCTTGACGATATACCCTCTTCTATTCTGAAGGAGTACGCTGAAATTTTAACAATTCCATTATGTTATCTATTCAATCATTCCTTAAACACCGGCGTGTTTCCTGACAAATAGAAAATTTCAAAAATCACTCCAATTTTCAAATCGGGTAAACGTGATGATATCTCATGCTACAGAGGAATATCAACTACATCATCAATTCCTAAATTATTTGAGTTAGTATTATGCAACAGCTTTAAATTCACAATTACACGTCATATGTCAATAAACCAGCATGGGTTTATGCCTGGCCGATCCACATCGACTAATCTGGTTGAATTCACCAGTAAACTAATTAACGAGATAGAAATACACCGTCAAGTTGATGTAGCGTACACGGATTTTAGTAAAGCATTTGATTCTATCTGTCTTCATAAAGCACTCCAGAATTTATTCAATTTTGATTTTTCTCTCGATTACATAAATTGGTTTAAATCATATCTATCAAACCGGTGCCAATTTGTAATAATGGGAAATGAGAAATCAAACGTATTAAAGTTACATGTGGTGTTCCCCAAGGATCACACCTCGGGCCTTGGATTTTTATTGTTTTCATAGACCGAATAACCGAGATAATCAAAAACTCAGAAGTGCTCATATTTGCAGATGATGTGAAAATTGTTCGTACTATTAATGGATTGTTAGATACGGAGAAACTTCAAGAAGACTTAGATAGATTAAGTGAGTGGTGTGATCGGAACTCACTATACTTAAATATTAAGAAATGCAAAATCATGTCTTTTCATCGTAAAAGAAATCCGATTATTACTTCATACAAAGTCAACAACGAAGTACTGCAAAGAGTCAATGAGATTATAGACTTAGGTATTACATTTGTCGAAAACGCCAGTTGCAATAGGCATATTGAAAATTGTATTGCGAAAGCGAATGCAATGTTCGGATTTGTTAAAAGATGAACAGGTGAATTTAAGGATATTCAAACCTTATGTTCACACTATTTCGCTTATGTTCGATCACAACTGGAATACGCTGTAACGGTCTAGAACTCATATTATGCTGTACACATAAAAAGAATTGAAAGCATTCAAAAGAAGTTCCTGATTTTTTTATTAAAGAAAAGTGACTGGGATTACGACCACAACTTACCATTCCATGAAAATGAAAATGTGGCTTGCTTACCTCCGTACACAACAAGATGCACGGATTACAAAATATGCACGCTCGAAAATAGACGACTTCTTTTGGGCGCGGCTTTTATTGGTAACGTTTTGCTTGGTCACGTTGATTCAGCTTACATCTTGGAAAACATATCAATTCACGTGCCATGCAGAACATTTCGAAACCATGAATTTTTAGCACTTGAACACCATTCCACCAACTATGGAGAAAACAACCCCATTGATAGGATGTCTAAATCTTTCAACTTAATCGACGACCTATTTGACTTCAACTTATCAAAGGACAACTTTAAAAATATCCTTAAAGATTTTTTTCTAAAATTTTAATTGTTTAAACCAAAATATGGTTTATATTTTTCTTTTTCTGTTCTAAAGTTTTTTGTTGTAATATAATTTTAACTATAACTGTAAATAATCTGAAATCATACATGTATATTACAAAATAGATTTCTTTTTACGCTATTGGCCGTAGGCACTTGGCGAAACACACTAATACTTAATAAAGACATTTTTATTAATCACTTGTTTTTTGTTTCGCAGTTATTTTGAATAATTTTCAAAAAGTTTAAAAAATCACTCGATCGATTTCGACTTGTTAGGTCATCATCAGGAGTATCTACTGATTTGTGTTAGTAAAAAATTTTTTTATATAGTAGAAAAAAGAAAATTATAAATAAAAGAAGGAGGGCAAAAAAAAATAAAAAATAAGCAATAAAACAAAATATAAATAAAAGAAGGAGGGCAAAAAAAAAAAAAAAATAAAAAATAAGCAATAAAAATTAATCTACGGATCGCGCAGGTGTGCGATGAGTCATAGGCTGAGTAACAAAATTCAAGGTATATTATTGCGTACGTGAGAATAGAAAAGGGCGGGATCTGTAATTGGTGAGAACCGGATTTCTCTCTGTTCGTTAAGGATATTTTGGTTAAGAAATATTGATTTTCTAATTTCGTAAGATTCTAAGGTATCTAAACGTCTGCCTTTGGGTTGTATATGTAATATATCTAAATTGTTCAAGCTAGCTGTATGATTTTCTGACGTTAAATGATTATGGAAAGTTGATTGGTTGCAACCAGATAAATGTTCCTTAGCTCTAACTCCAAAATTGCGCCCAGTCTGACCAATATAGGAGAAACTACAATCATTACAATTGATCCTATAGACACCAGATTTGGAAAGGCGATCAACTCTAGGTTTATTGTTAAAAATCAGATTTTTTATTTTTTTTGCCCTCCTTCTTTTATTTATAATTTGCTTTTTTCTACTATATAAAAAAATTTTTTACTAACACAAATCAGTAGATACTCCTGATGATGACCTAACAAGTCGAAATCGATCGAGTGATTTTTTAAACTTTTTGAAAATTATTCAAAATAACTGCGAAACAAAAAACAAGTGATTAATAAAAATGTCTTTATTAAGTAAAATAGATTTCTTTAAATAAATAAATAAATAAATAAAATAAATAAATAAGCTTCATGCATTTTACAAATTTTGACGTATGTCAATTTTTTGTTTTGTTTTGTAATGCAGAAAAATATACAAAATTGTTTTAGAAAAAAATAATTTTGTATTTAAAAAAAAAATTTATGAAAAAAGAAAAAAAAATTAGTATATTTTTAATAATTTAATATATGTCAAATAATTTTTAATTTATATACATTTTAATTTTAAAAGTACATACTTTTACTTCGATGGACGCTATAGAACGCCTATAGAATTTTTTTTGTTAATGTCTTGTTAAATAAAATTTCACGTAAAATGGTGAATGGTCCAATGAATCCTAGCCAGCCCACAGGGCGGCTGAGTACGACATACTGGCATGCCGGGGGGGGGGGGGGGGGGGGGAGGCAAGAGAGGTAACGTTCCATTTCATTTTTTCTACTATGATATTTCCGAGTGGCCACCCAAATTTATAGTAACCTAAGCAATGATTGCTGCACGTTGGTGATGAAGTTGTTGTCGTTTTATCTTTTTCGCTATCTTTGCCACTCTCCCTTACCTACATCGATTCATACGACAAAAATATTTATTATACCAAGTACCTATCCCTGATTTGTGTTCGCATTCATTAAAGTAAACGACTTAAATACATAAAAATAATAAAGCTCTTTCTTAAAAGAACTACGTAAACTCCTCCATTAACGCGTAGTATTCAGACTTAAACACGTTCCAAATCACTGGAAAATCGCAGAGGTTATCATTATTACTTAAACTGAAAAAACCACTAAATGGCGAAAAATTTGTATAGGCCGATTTCCTTTCTTTCCTTTCTAAATTGGAAAGAGCATATCAAAAAGAAAACAGAAGAGTTAAACATTAAATTCAGAAAGAAGGATTGGCTCATAAGAAGAAATTCTGTGTGATCTTACGTTATTCTGCTCTGGGACTGAACAAAGAAAACCAATGTCAATATCATCCAATTATTGCAAGGCAGCAAAGTCAACACAAATATGAAGATTGATTTCCTCGGTGAAGAAATAGGCAAACACGCGAGAAACACCTGCAACGTATTAGTCTACATCAAAATGAGAAATACGTCGAGTGTTGGATGAGTCAAAGCCAGTAAGACGGCTGCTAAGGAGGAAACCACTTGATCTACTAGATCCAATCTTGATCGACTAAAATACAGTAAAACTGTAACGGGCATTAGCCAAAGGGCTGCAACCCTCCAAACAAGAATATAAACTATCAAAGATAAATCATTAGATGATTTGAAAATCAGTTATAATTGTAATACATAAAAAAAACTAAAACATTTTTCACGTCGTGACGTCATCGCGTCACACATTTTTTTGCAACAAAGAATTAATTGTGTCAATAAAATATGTAGAAGTTGAAAGAGTGTCAAACTCAATTTCTAATTAGTGTTGCACCACTCCGTAATCAAAAAGACACATCGTCAACGTCTCATCTTACCATATGTTTCCAAAGAGCCGCCAGTTTTGGCTTTATGACGTTATCATAGCCAACAAATTTAGCAAGATGCTAGTTGGGATAGTTTATGAATTGCCAAAATTGCTTTGGGATGGCAATTATTTTTGATTGCATAATTCCGATGTAATTAATTAGTTTCTATAATCCGAGTCAAATCTAGTCGTTAAGAATTTTTCCGAATATTTATTTCTTTAAATTACGCGGTAAATTCAATTCCCTGTTGTACCACGGAGAGGCTGCCAATTTGTTTCTTCGAACAGCACAACAACTATTGAAAACCTTCAAAGATCGTCATTTATTGTCAAAAATAGCTACTTCAGAAAAAAGATACCCTAGAATTATCGAATTATATTGGAAGTCCAGATAAGAACTACATAACCTAGTGTCATATAGTATTACAGATACTAAACACCAAAAAAATGATTTTCTCTCATCTGGCATATTTACAATCCATTTTTAATAAATACAAGACATAATCATGTGTTATATAGAAACAAAATGATTCATTCCATCAAAAGTGTATCACATGAATTAACTTTCAAGTTTCTGTGTTCTCAATTCAAATTGACTACACAACCATACCACGCACATAAACATTTTTTGTTGGTGTTTACTGAAGCTTTTCACCGTAAAAAAAAGTTTCGACAAAAATTTAGAAAAAGAGAACAAATGAATAATGGAAAAATTAAGAATTATCATTATAGTTATGACAGAGGAACATTTATATTTATAAATTAGTAGCATGGAAATGAGAGATGAGGCTCGAGCTTTTTACTTTTATTTTCTGGTAAAATATTTTTGGGTCATGTTTACAGTTTTGTTTTTTGAATTATGGATACGTACGCACAGCTTAAAAGTTACGTAAATGTTTATGACAGACACAAAAATAATGATTTCTTTGGATCTCTGTTCTCTTATTGTTGATTATTTTGTTTCGAAGTTCGTTTTTCAATTTAAAATTATTATGAATGGTATTAAGATTGTGGATACGGTTTGTTGTCTTGTGTATATATTTTAGAAAGAAGGTGGATCGGATGATGAAAAAAGAAATTTAAAATATTGTAATAATAATGATGATTTGGTTTGGTTTTTGAGCACAATTTTGTTCTAATTTTTATTTTCATGTCGTTACCAAGAAAAAGTAGGTGGCCAATTTACTTTTTAACCTTCCCAAATATAAGATAATTCCAATCCCACGGTATGCAATGTAAAACCCCCTCTGGTAATTTTGAAAACAATTTTTTTTGCTATGTTTCAGAAAACAACCACTTTGGAAAGTAATTAAATTATCATTTTGTTTTTGGGACAAAATACATCGAGGAAATTCGTATGCCTCGATCCCAAAACGATAAGGGAGTAGGAGATACGGTGAGGTTATTACATATTTTCGATTATCTCATATAAATCGATAAAAGTTGGGGTTCGACTTGTGTCTCGTTTATACACAAATACCTGTATACATAGATAAATTATTATTAAATACAAATTTCCTGGAAATTTTAGGTTAATTTTGATTAAATTGTTTACAAAGCTATTTATGCACAAGTATTTACGGAGGATAGCATTCGATACCGACATATCTGCTGTACTAATAGACCTTTCTGCTAATAAAAAATTAATCATTCGAACACTAAATTTAAAAGTTCAACAGCCATATAAAATGCGATACATCTAATAAACTGTACGTAATTAAATTAATCGTCTCCAAAAATTAGATGAAAATTCATCCTATAAAAAAAATGGTGAAAGTTGAACTTGATTTCCCATCATCAATCAATCAAAATGATCCCTCCAACACATGAACGACGAGACTTTACTATATCACGAACATTTAACATTTTTATGTTCGTTTTAATCAATTTTGTTGAAACATTAGTGATGATTGATTAGAGCACAAAACAGTCATGATGTCATGTGTACGATGAACGCAAAGAGAAAGAGAGTTACAATTGATTTGATGTGATGGAAAATTGTTTTACAGGATAGAAAGCTGATAACGGAAAATTAAATGTTATCATCATATCCATAAAGTTCTTATTACGATAATTACCAGCATCGTTAATGTTGTATACAGATTTTTTACACCATTCTGCCTCTGCAATTTGTGTTGTTGTGCTGGGTAGGGGAATTGTTTTAATGAGAATGGTTATAACTATCTTATAATAATTTTTTTAGTTAATTTGGAATGGGCAATTAGTAGCAGCGTGTAATTAATTTCAAGTTAAGCATAAAATTTGGATCGATTTCAAGAGGAGAGGATCATAATACTTAAATGAAACGAATTATGTAATTGGATACGGTTACATATTTGCTCCTTGTATCAATGCCATTCTTCCCCATAAGTTCTAATAGAGCAGGCTTACTAAACAAACGTAGGCTTACTAAAATTCCGGTCCTATGACCTTTCACCCATATCATTTACTTTATTAGAAGCAAAATTTTATAACTACCTTTTTGTTTCCTCCTCTTTATTTGGATAATTGAAAAAAATAATAAAACAAAAAATAAAACCGTAAGTTCTAGTGATAATGGTCCAGCTCGCGCTAATATAAATTTTAGCGAAATTACAAAAAAAAAAATTAGCTCACGATTTCGCAGATGCGGTACGCAGCTGATGTGAAAAGTAGTTATCTCATTCACATATAGATTGCGCTATTGAAATCTTTAACCTTCGTAAGGCGGCATAGGTACAATTGTACCTTTTCCGGTTTTAAATACTAATAACTTTTCGTGTAGAAGCCGGAGACGGTTAAAGTTTTATGAGATCTCTACATTTACCTGCTGGATCATGCAGAATTAATTTTCGAAAAATATCCCCAGCCTTTTCAGAGATAGGGGTTCGAGTAGATTTTTGTATCATAACAGGCGGTAAAGGTACAATTGTATCTTCATACCTTTTATATAAAGAATTTAATATAAAAAATATTATTACGACTTTTCTAATTGTTTTAATGCTTTTTATTATAAAAAAAAATAAAAAATTTCAGTTTCGTTATATAAAAAAATAAGGATTGTTTTCAATTTTCTTTACAACTTTTGCACGTTGTCCTTACTAATGCGTGTTCATCGCAAATGGGTTTCAAACAAACTCCACATGACTTTCTTGTTTTTCGTTGTTTCCGGTTTAGCTCCCGGCAGACAAAGCAACTGCCTACGATAGGAGAGGGTCCACGACTACTATGAGGTACTGGAGGGCCAGCTACTGCTTCCGATGGCACAACATTTCGTCGCCCTAGAACCATTTGTACTGCACCTCGAAGAAAATAGTTTCTCATTAAAATTCGGTTTGCACTACGAGCTTCGATTGAAGGCATACATAGTTGATTAGCAAGATCTTTTAGGAAATTTCTTCGTTGATCCTTTGACCTGAACAGTGGATTGTGCTATCTATATATAATATAGGATGCTAATCCACTGACATCAATCATGTTGTAGAAAAATGCCAAGGGCCAACGTAATGTTCTTCGTTTTACTGTATATTCTCCCAACATTTTATCCATTACATCGACTCCGCCTTTGGTTTTATTGTAATACTTTATTATCTCCGGCTTTGCTACTTGTGTTTCCTCAACTTCTCCCGTCCTATGCATGGATGATAAAAGCACGACTGATTTTTTTTTTTTTGGTACGTATAAACAGAGTGTTACATCGTTATTATATACAAAATTGGTCGAATATATAGCTCTTTCTTTAGAAGGTTGCATGTTCTTTGGTAGAAACTTTTTATTTTTTCTAACTGTGCCAACTAGTGACATATTCCATAAGATTAACACTTTTGCTAGTTCCATACTTGGGAAAAAGTTGTCTGTCGTAACATTTCTTCCAGAGCCTTTGTACAAACTAACTAGGTCCAATACTGTACGTTCACCAACGTTTGCTTGTCGAGGGCCATCCAATGGCTTCCCAGTGTAAATCTGACATTGTAATGGGTAGGCGTTTGTAGCATTACAAGCCCAAAAAATCTTTATTCCATATTTGGATGGTTTTGAAAGCATGTACTGAGTAAATTTAGAATGACTTTTAAATGGAAACAGTTGTTTGTCGACGGTGATACATTCATGTGGCTTATAAGCTTTCTTCAAATTGCTATTCAACATTATCCAAATGCTCGTATAAGTGGCAGAGCATCTTTATTCCACATATTATCTAGATTTTGTTTGTTATCTCTGTGCACACCAGCGGAAATTAGTATATCCAAAAAAGGATCGAGTTCCATTTCAGAAAACGGCTCGAAGGTTTTTGTTGGTGGCCGTTTCAAGGAATCAGGGAATCTTTGTACCAGGCGATTGTTGTAAGCTTCGCAAACTCTTTTCGTCTTCCGATTTGTTTCTCGAATTATGATGTCGCACATCTCCTTCGACATGATTGACTTGAATAGCTCTTTTGCTGTGTATAAATTGCTGATTGGCACCGGCTCTCCTCTTTGCCTTAAGACATTGTGAGCTCTGGTTTGTGCACATGGAATGGGATTACTATGCCATTGAGATCCATCTTTAGCAGTCGAAATGTCGTTCATACTTTGGAGCACAGGCTCGTCGTCAATACTTCCATCTGAATCGTAATCTTCATCCTGCTCTATGATCATTTCTTGTTCAATATCTGACTGTTCTTCAGTCGAATCATCAGCATTTGGTACGTAATTTTCGTCATCAGTTGCAACGTATGGTGGTTCATCATGTTCAGAATCTGATTCCTCAAGAATTCGTCTTAATTCTTCGGACGTCTACCTATAATAAAATTGGTAAATAAACAAATATATAATTTTTTCTATGTTCTTTTACAGTACAAGCTTGTTATGAAATTACTCACCTGTGCCTGCGCCTGTCTGGATTATAACGAACACTACTTTCACTATCATTCATTATGATTAGTAGGAAAATTGAAATTTATATTTTAATTTACTAAACCAACTTCTGTTACTTATATGTCGATAAACTTTTTCTCGTTGGATGTGAAAATATTTATGAAAATACTACTTTATATTTCGGTGTTGCTCGAGTTTACGTGAATATTTAAAACAAAATAATATTCAACAAGAGTTGGAAGGCCCGACCAAATGGCACAGTGGTTAAAGCTTTGGCGTTTGGATCGGAAGGTACCGGGTTCGAATCCCGATAGGGGCAGGATGCAAAAGGGATTTTTCATCATTTGATTACGATCGATGATGGAAATGAACACAACTATGGCCCCCTGTCGGAGTGCACAACTCATGGGCCGACCCATCTTCCATGTCAGTACTATAGGCTGGCATGGAGCAATGCAATGTGCAGATGGTTCTACGTAAATCGGACCTATAGCCGTACGTCCTCGATTTGGCAAGCAATGCGTAAAGTAGGACGGTAAAAGTAAACTGCGAAAGAGTTGGGAGTGCTTCGGCCCCAGAACAGATTGCATAGATTAAAACAAAAAAAAAATAACAAAAAAAAGAGTTGGAAGGAGTAAAAACAGAAAAACAATAAAAATTTGTTTCGTTTGTTTTCGATTTTTGGTAAACCACCGTTATTCCTTACAATATTGAATAATTTTGCGTGGATATATGTGTACAAAATATGTTTATACAAATACCATGAAATGTATCACAAATTGTTTTGACTATTGCGACTGTATCCGTTTCATATAAATTAATTATACATTATACCAATACATTTATTACAATCTAATGGTTCTAAAAATTATTATGCTAATAAAAGGTTTGGTTGAATAGGTTCTAACGCAAATCGTTCAAATTTATATTGAGAAATTATTGAAATAATTGCAAAAATAAAAGAAATATTTCAGAACATGTTCTAAATAATGCGGAAATTCTATACACTATCTATTTATCGCACAATCATAATGTTTACCGTGAGTATTTCCATATAAAATATATGAAGGTACAATTGTACCTCTGCCGCCTGTTAGCGTTGTAAAATTATGCCGCCGGACGAGGGTTAAAAACGTTTTTGCAGCAATTTGTCTGCCTAGAACAATAAAATTTAGAAAAATTTTTACAGCAAGACTTGAAAGTTTATTTTTTTTAAATGGATAGTTTCGAACTATATTTTTGTTTGTTGTAGGACAAATAAAACAAACGTCAAAATTTATCTCAACAGAAACCTTTTAGCTTACTAATTTATCTGTAATTTAGTGGAGACTTGTGAAGACCGCGTTAAAATTTATCTTAGTGCAAATACTTAGCTTACGTGTGAAATTAGGGTAGCGTCGTGATTCCTTCTGGCAAGCCATATAGTCTGCTCGCGCGTATGTGGATGCCCATGCTTGCTCAGTCGAGCAGTTCACTCCGGCGTGCATGATCAAGGGAGATAATCCAGTTGACTACCCACGTGTGGAAAACAAGCTAGTAGAAAATGTAGAAATTCGAGGGACAGACTAACCGACTGTTGTTACAACTGCACGCTGTCCGAATGCAATCACGAATCAAACGGATCAACATTAATCATTTATTTTTGTGATGGCGGTCATCAATTACGGTGCGTGTGCGACTCTGTATTTCCTTTTAATCACCACAAACAATTCTTGGGTATCGATTTGTAAATAGGTTGTACCCATAACCGTCCGATTTTCTTTCTTCTTTCGCCATCCTACTATAATTCTTAAATACTTTGCTCCGGTTCGTAAATCTAAATTTTTAGGGTCTCAATGTTTTCCACGCACGCGGCAAAAGACACACCAAAAACACCCAAATAACTTGACATGCACTTTCTTTTTTTTTCACAAACAAACCAAAAATTCAACAAAAAAACTCCCAAATTCAACTCGTCATTCGTCTTATATATTTCTCCGTTTTGGCTGTGTCTCAATCTAAATTTTTAGGGTCTCAATGTTTTCCACGCACCCGGCAAAAGACACACCAAAAACACCCAAATAACTTGACATGCACTTTCTTTTTTTTTCCACAAACAAACCAAAAATTCAACAAAAAAATCCCAAATTCAACTCGTCATTCGTCTTATATATTTCTCCGTTTTGGCTGTGTGGGGTGTGTGTGTGTATGGTATTGTGACGATATGACGAAATATCGATATGACGGAGCAAATTCTCACAGTTCTGAAAGAGCAACGCAGCACAAACAAGTGCAAATTGACGAATTTAATGAAATGGGCTAATCAGAATCACGAACTCACGAATCTGAGCGAGCTGACCACGCGGTTACGGCGCGTCGAGGAGTTAATGGAGGAATTTACGGAATTGGAAATACACATTTTTATTATTTATTACATCGCGAATTCGCATTGAATAAGTGCATCCGCTCCAAAAGCCTCAACCAACGTGTAACAAATATGGACACGTCTCACAATGATACGCAAAAAATTACGGTAGGCTCTGTTCAGTGACATAGCCGCAGGGGTTGTTAGGCGTAGACCTACTCTACTCATATAAACGTAATTATTTTTTTGGCTAAGATAGTTTTTGAAAGATAGTTTTTGAAACATTTTCAAAACATTTTATTATTTTACATCACAATGTTATGAAGAATTGGTTTATGATACGAAAAGTAACAAACCGATGAAAGAGGTTCTGGAGTTATTTTTCTAGTGAATGACAAATCTATGTAAATATTTCCTAATGTACTTGGATAATTGGTCGGAACCATATCTAGATTGAGATTATGCTCCATAAACTCAAACGCTCCTTCATTCCGTTTAAGATCTACATTAAAAGCGCCCATTAAAATTATTGGAACCTCTTTATCCACTGTAAACCGTTTATCAATTAATTTTCTGTGTATTCTGTGTATTCACAGAAAGATTCTGTGATCTTTCTGTGTATAGTAAAGTTTAAAAAATAGAAGTTATGTTCAATAAATACAAAATTTATTTAATTCAAATACAATTATTTATGTAATTATTTTATTTAGTTTTCGTTTATTATATAGAATAGGTCTCTAACATTCGCCATATTGAAAATTTTCCAGAGCTGCGCAGAAATGAACGAAAATAGAACCAATGAATATATTACCTCTATGTATTATGTGTACTGTGACAAAAATCCGTACTACAAAATTTCAAAGGCACAAAAAAATCGATTTTGGAGAAAAATAATTCTCTTTCTGTTTCGCGGTAATATTATTTATTTTTTATTTATTTGTTGAATCTTTTATTTTCTGTCCTCAGTTTCATGTTACAAGTCGACGGGTGAATACGCACACGATTGCATTCGTGTGTTTTTGTTTATTTTAATTTCTCGTGTTGTTTTATTTTACTGATTTTTATTTTTTTAATTATTACAGTAACATTAAAAAAATGTTTTTGTTTATTTTTTTAGATGCTGTGTGAAAATCTAATAGTTAGATGACGCATGAACATATTGTTACGGTGACACCTAGATTAGAATAGAATAAGTTATAATTACAATAATTGTTCAATTGTATTTGAGATTTGGATCAACATTTAGGCGTCATTTGTATACTAACATATTTGCTCGATTATTCTAGAAGCAAATATTTTGGTATATAAAGGCGTACGTTGACGTGGAATGGTGAGTCTTATTTCAAACGTGATATAGTGAAGGTTAAATAGAGTGATTATTAAGGTGATTATTAAAGCGATTATTAAAGTGATAGTTAAAAAGTGTGTTATAATTGTAATAATTAATTGTTAATTTTGTGTTGTATAATTATTGTGTTGTGTAAATAAATTGGTGTGAGTTCAAATTTGAAGCAGTTATATTTATTCAGTACCAGTGACAAGAATTCGAACCTTGAGTGACAAGGCAAAAACGTAACAATATATACCCTATATTGATGGCATTTTTAAAATTTAAATAAAAAAGGAAATATGTATTGAATATATTCACATATATAAATATAAAAATTACAACAAAAATTTCGTTTTAATTTCAATATAAAATTATTATTAATCCCATGTAAAAGTGCTATGCAAAGCTGTTCTATTTGCATGCGATAAAGTGTGTTAAATTATTACAGAAATGTATATGGAATATACCCGAGTTTCCGGAAAAATTCCATCATATTTCCAATTTGATTTTTTCTCATTTTACTATGGATTCACACCCACATTGGAGTTTTTGTTACACTTTTCTTTGGCGAATAGAGTACTATGGGTTTCTATGTACTTTACCTGGTTCTTTCCATATAAAGGGTCTATTTTTTAATTCAACCCGAGCAAGCAGGCTTACCCCGGGTAGTGTACACCGAGCAAAGGTTGTACCTGGTAAAATTATCCGGTGCGCATAGAGTAAAAAATTGTTTTTTACTTTGCACACTCTTCGTACACTGACATTAATTTCAGAGTAAAAATTTGAAGAACCGAGTAAGCTCGGTGTAAGCACAGTTCACAAATAAAAACGCAGTGTGCAAAGTAAAATTACTCAGGTTGAACAGCGCACTGCTTGCTCAGGTTGAATTAAAAAATAGGCCCAAAGTGTGTGGTTTTTGCACTCAAATTTAAACGGAATTTCGTCGGCATTGCATATTGGGTTTATGCACTTGCATCAATTGATATTACGAGCCTAACAACAGCCGAAAAACGTCATGGTTGGAGTACTGTGAAATAGGTTTTGGAAATTGGTTAAATGGGAATTTTGGATTGAACTCCATCAAGATTAAGAAAAATAAAATTACTGGAACATATTGCTGAACCATATTATAACAGTTTCAAATTTATGTCCGATCATTTTATCATGTTTATCGAATAATTGAATATTTGGAAACACCCGATACTGACTGATAAGTTGACCCATTTTTATCTAAATAACTTGAGTATAAATTAGCCCTACACGTCACCGACATTTTGTGAACTTAAGTAACTTAACCGACGTTTTGTGAACATATTAATATTTCACTTAATGATGTTTTTCCAAAAATGTGATCTAACTTACCGTTAAACTGTTCAATCGCCTTTGATTGTTTAAAATTCCGCTTTAATACTTCGTCTCCCACGTCAAATGTTCTAGCCTTCGACCTAAGGATATACGTGTGGGGGATACCTCCGATATGCAAGTTCAAATTTTCTTGCAACTTCGTGAAAATACGTTTCATGTGTGCGCAGCATGACTTTCCCCTTTCGACCTATCTCCCATCTCGATTAGGTGTATTATTAAAATGCATGTCGCGACCAAAAATTACGTAAAATGGGGTGAACCATGATGAGTCATGGAGCGCAGTTCGCAGAGCGCACGCGATCTTGCTGATATTATCTTCCCAAGAATACTCCGTAACGTAACGTAATTTTTAACGTAACGAGCAACTCCTTGGGCCATTCTAGGCCAGTAATAATTTTGTTTAATCCTGTCCAATATTTTGGAGCATACCATTAGTGCGGCTAGGAGATCATCATGACAGCGGTTAACTACCGCCCGACACAAACTTTATGGTACATGCAATCACCATGTTCCAAACCCCGTTTTCACTTGTACTATATTTGCTTGTACGTATTTCCAAAATCTATCGTTTTTGAGTTAGAAATTGGGGTGTTTTTCGGGGTGCTCCTTTAATTCTATTGACTAGCTTATTGTGTGCGGGATTGTCCTGTCCCACACAATTAGTATCCTACGTTTCGACCGCTCTTGATAGCACGCCCGGAACAATACTTAACTTGCATTTTCGATATACTAACTAGAAATCAAACTGTTGAAGCGTCATTACCAATCTAACCAAACACGATGCCGAGTTCTATAGATTCCTTAACCATAGTAGGCAAGCGCAATCTGTTATAACCTTAAATGCAATTTCGTCAATATATAAGACCTAAACATTTCAATCGCCATAACCACCACTAAACATTTCTTCAGCATGCTGCTCCAGCGACCGGAGGTCCCGGGGTCGATTGCCGGTGGTGACAAGGGAAAAACCGCAATGCTGGTTTAGGATCAATGATTTAATCACTCATTATCCGAAATGAAAAAATGGTTATGAAACATCATTTGAGGCGACCAAATCTCTTGATGGGATATAGTGCCAAAGAGAGAGAGAGAAAGAGAGAAAGGTGGTTAGTTTCACATTAAATAAGAGTTAGTTTACAATAGATAGATCTAGTTGTTTGTCACTTGACCTTGTGTATTGTGTAATACATAATTGAAATGAAATGCGCATGAAATACAAACTTTTTATTTTCAGGTTCAATATACCATTTTCTATTACATTACTAATCTACCAGTGGTGAAATTTACGAAGCTCACATTGATAAAACCCATAACTCAGGTACTTCAACTATAGTTCATCTTCGCATGTTGCATTACATGGTAACATTTCGTACAAGAAAAATATATTTTTTCTATTCACCACAAGGACAGTACCGCCACAAAACAGGTATTTTTCTTTTATTTTTAAACCAGCAGAAAAATGAAATGGGTGTGTCTACCAAGCTAAAAATATTTCAACTCCAGTGTGAAACTAGTAGGGGCATAAAGCATTTCACGAAATTTGAACCTTTGTGAAGATACCCCAAAATTCCTGCCCCGAAAATAAAAAAGGTACTTATGGCAATACTATTTAATCCAATTTATACTATGTATTACGACCTTTCATTATCATTATAGCTCTCTCCTTATACAATTTACTATTTATATGTCACGGTTACGATAAATAAATGTCAAAACTTAACACATTCTTATGCTTTATGTAGATTCACATTTAGACTTTGAGGGCCCATAATTACCGTTCCCATTCCAATGTTATGAGTTGTGGTTTTGGCTAATTTTACAGGTGAAAACTGTATACAATAAATTATTTTGGCATTTTTAAATCATATTCTCTGAATACTTTTTACGCTATTGGCCGTAGGCACTTGGCGAAACACACTAATACTTAATAAAGACATTTTTATTAATCACTTGTTTTTTGTTTCGCAGTTATTTTGAATAATTTTCAAAAAGTTTAAAAAATCACTCGATCGATTTCGACTTGTTAGGTCATCATCAGGAGTATCTACTGATTTGTTTTAGACAAATCAGTAGATACTCCTGATGATGACCTAACAAGTCGAAATCGATCGAGTGATTTTTTAAACTTTTTGAAAATTATTCAAAATAACTGCGAAACAAAAAACAAGTGATTAATAAAAATGTCTTTATTAAGTATATTCTCTGAACATTTTTTATACCCAAGATAAAAATATTGACGCCAAATGAACAAATAACATTAAACATTAAAACGAAATTTTAATTATCTTATATCCTTAATAACTCAAAAAATACAATCTCTAGAAACATAAATTCTTGCATAAACATCAAAGCCATCTAGAATCACACATAGCCCCAAAAATCATATTGAAAAATAGTCGAAATCGAGAGTTTTTTGGTATTCAAATCAAGACACGGTTAGCTAATCAATAAATAAGCAATACGTTGTCGAGTGGCACCGCATTTAGATAAATTAACAAATAAATGTCTTCGCTTCCTAAAAGAAGTGCACGCCAGAAATAGATTGGTTGCTGAAAAATTTAAACCAACAATTCTTAAAAGATCTGATTGGCATTCACCCGTAAAAAAAGACAGCATCTCGGAGAAATTAAATGTGTCTGAAACATGGCGAAGACGGAATACTGCGGCAAATAGAGTCAAAAACATTTTTTTTTAATTTAAAAAATTTGAGATTTTCATACGCTTTTGAAGTTAGACCTAAACTAGTCCTAAACCAACAAAAACAAACAAAAGTGTGTTGGTATTGGTAAAAATGAAATAAAAATGACATTTAGGCGAAATAATGAAATATTTGAATAGTTTTCCAATTGAAATTATTCTTTAAAAAATACATTTTTCGAATTGGCGTAGTTAAAATTAATAATCTTTTCCATCCACAGAATATAATATTTTCTTCAGAAATTGAATATCTCGAGAATTAATCTGATTATCGAAGCACTGCCAAGCACTGAAGTTCGTTGCGGAATTCGTGCATTTTGGGAGAGTGATTTTAGAGGCGATGGAAAAATCTGAAATTGTGTTTACTGATATACAGTAAACCTTCGATTTAATAGACGCTCCATTTTGCTTCAATTTTTTATGTTTAGTAAAACATATAGGTGACTATTTTTGGGTTCATATCACTCGATGCGTTAATTAATGTTATGTTAAATGTTGCGTTAAATTATTGCGTTATAATGTTGCGTGTTAACATGGCGCAAGGAATGTTATACAGAAAAACCTCGAATTAACTGACTGATTGGGGAATCCGTTAAATTCGAATGTTTTTGATGGGCAAATGCCTACTTTGACATTTCTTATCCGATTATTTTGGGATTGGGTATGTTGGATGGAAATGGGATTCGAAAATGTTATTGTAAGTAGTTTTGGAAAATACCACATCGAGCTCGGCTGTTCTTTAACCGATTATAATGTAGTTTGGCTTGTTTAATGAAAATGGTATGCTTAACTGATTTTTGGAAGGAATTCTCGAATATGGCCACCAGGCGTCTTTCTTGAAGTAAGTAGCTCGTGATGTTAACACATTTCTTATAAGGCTTGATGAGTTAACATCTATCACCAGTACGTGACACACTCATGTAATTAGCAGTTGAGCGGCAGGCCAACTACCTACTCTCACAAAAAAAACACTTTATGAACCTTACACAAACAGCTCAGATAAACTTCTAGTATTTTTATCAACAACGACCTCGAACATGGAATATGATGTCTTGTAAGACCTTGAGATTTCCAGAACTTTTCGAACCAAGCGGAAATTTACAATTTTGGTACTGCAATACAAGAGCATAAATGGTCTGGGAGTTAATTCCATAAATTTGAATTTTTGACTTATAGATAGCTAAATGTGTAAGAATCACAACAATCAGTTTCGAACAGATGAGGTTAATGATTTGAAAAAATCAGTCTTCTCATCAGGTCGCGACGACTGATGTTGTTTATTACAATGAAATATTGTCTATATATATAGAGCAATACCATGTAGTTGTACAACTAGCGAATTACTGCGTAGCGTACGAAATTT
The DNA here is from genome assembly GCA_947310385.1 of Nephrotoma appendiculata. NCBI lineage: Eukaryota > Metazoa > Arthropoda > Insecta > Diptera > Tipulidae > Nephrotoma > Nephrotoma appendiculata. Next base: position 127,056,852 of record OX371225.1, on the reverse strand, counting down.
TGATTCTTTCACATTTCCATCTATATCCTATTTTTAACAATTAACTTTTCGAATTCACGAATTTTTTTATATTTTACTTTGGTTTTTATCAATTTGTAATGGTGTATTGTGATTGTTCCGTATATTGGTCTATTTCAGCACTCTCGAATTAATTACACAACCGTAGGAAATTCTTCCATTTGCGTCAATCTGTATGACAACGACTATGATAATCGACATCTACTTATACACAATCAACTTCGTTCACACAATCAATCGTCGCGACCTGATGAGAAGACTGATTTTTTCAAATCATTAACCTCATCTGTTCGAAACTGATTGTTGTGATTCTTACACATTAGCTATCTATAAGTCAAAAATTCAAAATTATCCGCGATCCAGCGTTAAAGGAAAGAAAAATGTATGGGGTGGTTGGGAAGTTGATTGTGTATAAGTAGGTGTCGATTATCATAGTCGTTGTCATACAGATTGACGCAAATGGAAGAATTTCCTACGGTTGTGTAATTAATTCGAGAGTGCTGAAATAGACCAATATACGGAACAATCACAATACACCATTACAAATTGATAAAAACCAAAGTAAAAAAAAAAATAATAATTCCATAAAATAACGAATAATTACACTCTCCACTACATCAATAATCAGAAAAGAGGAAAATTATGATTCCGTTTCTCTGGCGAGTACAGCAGTTTATCATTTTATAATCACATATTTATCAAACGTCCCGAATTCCATCATTATCTGTTAAGTAATGGCCGTGTTCCGTTTTAGGTGGCCATATTAAAAAAACTTCTTCTAGAAATCATTAATGAATCTCATTTTCACTAAACAAATTCAATCCCATTATAATCGGTTAAAAACTGCCTGAGTTCCGTCCAAGGTGGCGATATTCCAAAACGTCTTCCATAAATCATTTAAGAATCCCATTTTCATCAAATAAACCCAATTACATTATCCTCAGTTAAAGAATGGCCGGGTTCTAGGTGGCCTTTTCTAAAATTGCTTCCTTTAACAGTTTAAAATCCCATTTCCATCCAGCATATCCAATCCCAACATAATTGGCTAAGAAATGGCCGAGTTCCGTCCCAGATTAAATTCGATCGAATCGATTAAATTTAAAAATATTCGGATTTAATGGACAATCGATTTAACGGACTCCCCAATTGGTCCGTTAAATCGAGGGTTTTCTGTAGAACATTTTAACGCAATAATTTAACGCAACATTTAACATAGCAGTATTTAACGCAAAGTGTAACATAAACCCAAAACTAGTCCCCTATATGTTTTACCAAACATAAAAATGGATTCTAATATTTTAAAAATTCGCCTAAATGCCATTTTTTTTTAATTTTAATTTTTTGAAAATTTCGACATTCTCATTTTTTGTTTATTTGAATAGTTTAGGATTAATTAAGTTTTAACTTAAAAGTAAGTTCTACTCTAGTTAGGTCTAACTTCACAGGCATGATTTTCAATGTATAAACCGAAGATGAGCAAGTAAATCTCGCCACGAGAATCCAAATAAAACGGACGCAATAAACAAATCGTACCAAAAACGAAAAAAATTTCATCTCAAAACCAAACACTAGATTATTGCGCAATGGTAATACTATACAATAAAATCTGAATTTTATAAAAATACTTGTGCTTTCGATGCCAGCCTACAATGCATTACAAATATAAAACAGAGGTTTAATGAGTTATTTGAGGCGAAAGAGTGTCCTTTGATAAAAGTAGTAATCGCATTGTGCCAAAATAATGCGACTCTTGCTGAACAGTTGCGTTACTATGCATTGCACGAAATAACGAAAAACGTCAATTAAGATTTCGGCCTAAACAACAATTAGGAGTGCAATGCTACTCAGGTTATAGATTTTTTTAAGAAAAGTCTCCCACCTGTACTGCTGAATTCGAATGCCAAATCTGTTACAACAAAACAGCTTAAAACCGAGCATACGTTAGTTTAGATACACTAATGCTAGAGCACCATGGCATTCAGAATATCAAGAAATGCTTCATGTCAATTCCACCAAAGCGTTGCTTCGGTCCCAATGTACTGCCATCAAACATTAATTGCAACCAGTAAATAGCTCTCAATACTGAATATCGTAACAGTGTACTACAAAACTTTATTTCGCTTGAGAGTATTCAAAATAGAATAATTGTAAATGAAAAATTATTTGAAATTAATTCATTTGTTAGTTTCAAACAAAAAAATCAAATTAGATTTTTCATTTGAACTAAAAAATGAAAACAAAATATATTTCTGATAATTCCAATGTCATCGTTGTATCTGTGATTTTTCGTTAAACTGAGTATGCGTATACGCAAAAAAAACAAAATATTTTTGATGTATGCGGCTCTTTACAGAAACTGAACACAAAGTTTAAATTTTTAAGTTTACATAGGATGAAATATCTCTTTTAGGTTGTCTCTGGTTTCAAAGAAAACCACTACACTGCGTTTTGTAAACCAAATGATTTCTGGGAAGAACTCGATGACATGGAAGAAAATGTTGTCAACATAAGGAATACGTGAAAGTGTGGGCAGTGTTTATAGTATGCATAAAAAATCTGCAAATGAATCGTGCATGCCCTTAAACATTCACCACATCCAACAACAATGAATAGTTTCTGACTTCTATGGACTATCTCAACTACTAGACATAGACAAACAAAAAAAACGAGCGTGCTCCTTAAACTGACACCTATCAAACCACAAATAATTTCTGACTTTTATATCTCAACTTCTAAACATAGAACAATTCTATAAAAAGTCGCACGTGCTCTTTAAACATTCACCCATCTAACGATTTGCACCGCATAAGAAAATCCTAACATTTTTTGCTCTCAAACTCGAAAATTTCGATTATCGTGAGAGTTTTTAACTATCATGATAGCAAATATTTTGGGGCTGAGAGTAAAAAATGTGGAGATTTTTTGGGCTGAGAGTAGAAAATGTCATGATAGCAATAACACTGTGCTTGAATTGCAAAATTTTTTTTCGTGGCAAGCTGGCACCCGGGGGGTAAACCTAATTCGAGTATGCTGAATTCAACGGTGTTAGTCCCATTTCAAAGTTAGTCCCCATTTTTGAGATATCGCATTCGACATGTTTTGGTTCTGAGTCAAAATATACCCTCATTTTCACGTTGATAGCTCTTGAACCATTAAGATTTTCGTAATGCTTTCTTCAGCAAAGTTGTTGCGCACGTCAAGACCAACAACTTTGCCGAACATATCAAGACCAAAAAACCACATCTAATTTTTTTTTGCTTTTCACTTTTACGCGCAATCAAAATGGTAGCGGGACTTTTGCCCCACCCGTTATATCACGTTAATTAACACGTAAATTAAGAAACATCTGCATCAATATATTAACTATCAAATGTCACTGCGCCATTCAATCACAGAATCATATACGACGGATAAAAATCTCGGATTTTTCTATCCCAGTTTATTTTTCAATTTTTTTCAACTTTTTTGTATTCAAAGTGGCGTGTCTGTTGTATAATTTACGTGATGTAATTGGTTAAAACGATGGGATGGAAAAATTCAGGATTTTTATCCACTATCGCAACGGCACGCCATTGTTTTGTCAAAGAGAAGAAAAATGTTAATTTTTTAGGAATTTTTTTATTAGGAAAAATCACATCAATCATCTTCGCACAAACCAAAGCGCTGTTAAGTTAAGTGCGTGACCCATCGATGCAAACATGTGATAATCAGAAGGAGCCAAGTCTAGTGAGTAAGCCGCATGGAGTAGAACTTTCCAGTTCAAATCGGTCCAACCGGGGCGCCTGGGATTATCAAAATAAATCCACTTTTCATCTTCTGTCATTTAAGCCATGTTTTACCCACCTACCGGTTTCTGAATCTTTCCCATCTCCCGTAGCCGATTGTAAAACAGCTTCTTGACTAACACCCAATTGCTAGGCGATTGTTGTGTTTGCGAATCATTTTCGTCCAACATTTCTTGCAATTCCTATATACTGTTCAGAAAAATTTCAATAAAAAGTCACATTCATACACGCGCACACACAACCCATGTCATCATAAAATACCAATAAAATTATTTACGGTATTGTACCAAACAAAAAGAAAATTTCAGCGACCTAATGTTTCACCAGAAATAAAATTACAATTCTTGTCGCACACGACCAAATTTGTTATAAATAACAATTCGCCACCACAAAACCGTTATATCGGTAAAAGTCATAAATTTCCTCAAGTTTATGATAAGATAACAATTTGTTAAAAATGAAATTCGGTTCTCTTTTTATTAGTAACCTTTTAGAGAATTGACATTTTTATTGTGGCGCATGGAAATTTACATAATAAAAATTGTTGGTCGATACTGTCGTATATTGCGAATAAAATTTTATTCATCTGGGTCCACATATACTCCGCATATACATTTTCGTTCGTTCGGTAAATTCACAAATTTAGTATTGGGCCCAACCAAGAAAAAAAAATTGACTTCCCCCGCCATGAATATAAATTATTTTCGCACCAGGAAAATATTTTAGGTTGTCTTCTGATTACGGGCGTACAAAACACAATCCCTTGTTAAACGTCCCGTTGTCTTCATTATTTTCGAATTCTGTATACATTTTTAGGTGTATTGGTACGGTTCTTCGTCCATATATTATATTCGTATACTGAAACTTGAACATAAAAGTTTCGTATTTCCATTCAGCCATTCTTAAAAAGTGACATTTGAGACAATTTTCTAGTATACATATTGAAATAAAACTACCCAACTTGATGGTATACGAATTGCGTTGTGTAGAGAGCTTTTCGTGTTTTCCTTTTTCTATCACTGGGTTGTAGGAGCGAATTTTTTAATATTCAAATATTTCTTGTATAAATTTAAGTAATTTTTTTTTATATTTATACGAATACATGAGACATATATACGTATTTGTAAACTAATCGTATACATATGAACAAAAACTGGAATTGAATGTGAAACGAGATAATTCCGCAACAACACGAGTGGAATGGAATGAAAAATGAACAGGATCCTGATTGATGTTCAAATAAAAAATTTTTTATGTATGACTGTATGTAAATAATAACGCTAAAAAAATTATATTGTTAAGAGGATTGTCAAAAAGAAAAAAAAATAATAAAAAGGATTTTTCATGTCTTGGAAAAACAGTTTCCATTTATTTCGCAGAAAATTATTCTATTTCTTGTCACTAGGATTATTTTATTACTTGAACGTATTTCTCAGTAATACTTGACTACTGATTTCGGGATTGAAATTTTTGCTTAGTCTCTTCATCAACCTAATCTTTAACTTACGCATAAAATTGTTGTTGGTGCATGCGCTACATCGAAATTCAAAATCTTTAAATCCATCGTTCTATTTTGGTATGCGTCATAAAATGTACCTCGTACTAGACGTAATTTATTATACATATCGTACACCTTGTGCTTTGTTTACGGGAATAAAATGAAGTATAGAAATTATCAAAAATTTTCGACCTAGATGTGTGCTGCGTGTCGGTTGTTCTGCGTGTTGATCGTTTCGGGACAGACTATAAGTTGCCGTCAACTCTATAACCCAGACCGAGGTACAACTTAAGATTTATGTCGCCTTTTGTTATATTTTAGGTGGCTGGCTCCATAGGAGCTTTCTCATGTTTTCTAAATTTTTGAAAAATGTAAAAAAATAAATATTTTAAATTATATTTGCTACAAAATTTGTTCAAAAACTTTTATTTCATCTAAATTCTTTATTTCTCAGCTAAATCAGATCAACGTCTTAAATTGTTTCAAATCCGAAAAAATCCATATCATATCAAATCGTCTTAAATTACATAAAATCGTTCCAAATGGCCTTAAACGCTTCTAAATCGTTTCAAATTGTAATTAAATCGATCAACATCAAATTGTAATCAAATTGATTGAAATCATATCAAATCCGTTTTAATGTTCCATTGCTTGCTCGAAATCATCTATATATATAAAACAAAGTCGGGTTAGTTACACCATTTATAACTGAAGAACGGCTGGACCGATTTTTATGATCTTTGTTTTGTTGGATTTGACTCCGTTCCGAATAGCATAATAACTATTAAAACATTGCAAAAATTCACCAAAAAAAAGGATATCAAGAAAATTCATTTTCTCATATATTTAGTACATTTTGTTTTTTTTATTTTGTTCCTCTCAATACAGTGGTGATTTAGGAAAAAAGAAAAGTCGGAAAAACTCAAAACGGAAGCCCCAAAAATCTAATAAAAAAACCTTTTTTTTATATGAATTTTGTAGGTGTAGTTTGTATGTGACGAGTGGTGCAGTGGTTAAAGCTTCGGCGCTTGGACTGCAAGGTACTGGATACGAATCCGACTGGAGGCTGCATGCACGTTTACCATTTTATGTTTTATCCATTTTTTTTTTTATTTCATCTACTTATCTATATATGTATATATCAGTTCGAATTGCGAATTCATGGTGAACGAATCAATTTTGACAGCTATAATAAATATATATTTTCTTTTGCGATAATAGTCTTAATTTTAGTGTATAGTTTGGTTTTGGTTATTTAAATCGATTAAGTGGTGTTTGGTTTAGAATAAAATAGTGATAAAAGTGGTTTATAGGGATAATAAATAGTGTTAAGGTGATTTTGTTGTGTGTTACAACAACAACAAATAAAAACTTTTTTGTTTTTGGTGAGCAAATATACGTCAAATTGTTTGCATATCGCAGGGTGTCCCAACACCGGTACACAGTTTTTTTTAACCTCAGTCCGGCAACTGCCTTCGGGCAGGATGTCGTTTAAAAGTAAAAATCGGTTTAAGCCCCTCATGAATATGAGGGCATACAGCGATCCTCTGCAATTGGGGGAAATTAACAATAAAAAAAGGAGATTTTTTCGAAGAGTGCACGATAAACCAGAGATATTTGGTGATTAAAAAAACGAATAGTGAACACAGCTTCAGAGGAATTTCACCTTTCCTAATTCAGAAAGGCCTACAGATGATCACCGAACACAGCAAAGAGACTCAGCGACTACGAAGTGGAGATCTTCTTGTGCTAACTACTAAAGCGGAGGGATACACAGCTTTAATGAAAGCAACAAAATTAGCGGAAATGCCCGTTCAGGTAGAAGAGAATAAGTTTTTAAACAGTAGCAAAGGAGCAATATATAGCTTTGATTTGATGAATGTTGACACCGAAGAAATCGAGAAAGAATTAAAGGAGCAGAAAGTGACAAAAGTAGAGAGGATCAAAAGGAAAATAAATGGAGAGCTTAAAGATACTCCTTTACATATTATGACATTTAACACAATAAACTTACCAGAATATATTAAAGCAGGCTTCTTGCGGTTAGACGTACGGTTGTATTTACCAAACCCGATGAGGTGCCATAAAATAAGTGCTTCCGGGTAACTACATGCCCTAAATGCGCCAAAAATATTCCGGATGGATACGATAATGAGAATTGTGAACCCATAAAATGTGCTAATTGTGGAAACAATCACACTGCCTTTGACAAAAAGTGCCCTATATTCGAGATGGAGAAACAAATTATAAAAATAAAAACCATGGATCGGATAACATACTTCAGAGCAAAGGAAATCTATTATCGCGAAAACGCAAACACCACGGGAGCATCGAAGGCAACGCAACAAAACGAAACATACAGTAAAGTACTACAACAGAATTCAGGAAACGCTCAAAACGAGGACAATATTAATAACAGTAATAATAAAAATAATATCAGCAGCCAAAATAATAAAAACAACAATAATAATAATATTGAAAAGAATAAAAGTAATAATAACAATAATAATAATAACAATAGTAATAGCAAGAGTAATAGTAATATAAACAATAATAACAACAATAATAGCGACAATAATAACAACAACAATAACAACCACAACAATAATAGTAACAATAATGAAATCAATAAAAACAAATCAAAACTTTTAAACAACGAGAAAACGAAAGCAGAACTAAGAAAAGCAACAATGACAACACAGGGGCCGGGACCTAGCACAACAAAAATCGAGATCGGAGCAACAGCAGCATAAAACATTGAAGCATTGAAGTCCAGGAGATACACCTATCTCAGTCCTACTGAGTTAGGACTTTTTCAACAAAATGAAGGTATGAGTGATGATGAATGTTGAGGAAAGAAGGGGAAAAAGCATTTTCATTTTCCTTATTAAAGTTTTATTTTTTATTTTTATTTTTTTCCCTTCTTCTTTTTTTTTGAATGGCTGAGCGAATGATAAGATCCAATGGATGTATGACAATTGGTCAGATAAATATCCGCAGCATGTATGCCAATGGCGATATGTTGCGGACTTATCTGGCCAAAAATGATGTGAATGTGATGCTTTTGTGTGAAACTTGGGAGCGTGAGGGTAGGACGTTTCGTGTAAGTGGGTATAATTTCCTGTCCAGACCGAGGGCCGATGGCTTCGGTAGTGTAGCGATATTGGCACGGAACAAAATTAGCCTTGTCGTGTGCGACACACCGACTTTCGAGCGCATCGAAGTTATCGCTGCCAAAACTCGGAATCTGGACAGAAATTTGTTATTTGTGAGTGTATATGCAACTCCAATTGAATCAGTGAATGATAGAGAGAAAAACCTGAGAGATTTTCAAATTTTGTTTAACTGGGTGGAAGGAAAAAGTGACGTAATTTTGGGGGGTGATATGAATGCGCATTCGAGAGTATGGGGGTGTGAAAGAAATGATGCTTGGGGTACCTTGTTGACTCGCCTCATTCTTGAGTCCGATCTCGTAATCCTGAATGATGGTGGGTCAACTAGGATGCCGTCTGTGGGATCGACAGCCAGTGCAATAGATTTGACCTTAATGTCTAGCGGGCTGTCGGCTGAAGTCACTTGGAATGTTACGGATGAGAATTTGGGTAGCGATCATTATTTGATCAGGATGTGTTTAGGTGGTGTTAATGTTGACATAGACCGTAAGGTCATTATGAATGGTAAAAAATGGGTCGAACGTATGAATGAGATTCTCATAACGAATGAAGCAACTGAGGTTAACCAACTTGAGGATGAAATAGAGAGAATAAATGGAATGTGCACTATACATGTAAGAAGGAATGAATGTACGGTGAAAGGTTGGTGGAATAATAAAATCCAGTATTGGTATGAAAAGAAACGGATAGCACTGAGAGAGTTCAATAGGTGTATATGTCATGAATGTAGAATAAATTATAAAAGGATGAATGGAAGATTGAAAAAGGCTATCCGTAGAGCGAAGAGGAAAAGTTGGCGGGACTATGTGTCCAAAATGACACATAGGACCACAACTAAGGATGTACGGGATAATTTTAATAGAGTGAGAGGTTATAGATCGAAAGGCAGAAATGCAGTGTTAGATGACATAGAGAAAGGCGGTGTCTTTTTACAAATGATGATGGACGTTAGAAATAATTTGAGTGATAGGAATGAAGTTTTGTTACCTGATAATGAAAGAGAATTTATGAATGACATGTGTAAGAAGTTTGAATGGGATGAGTTCCGTGGGGTTTTAGAAACTTCCAAATCTACTACCCCCGGAACTAACAGAGTGAGCTATAAAATGATTGGGAGATTGGAATTCGAAGCCAAAGTGGCTTTGCTTCGAATTCTCAATCGAGCATGGATGAGTATTCCCATACCGGAAAAATGGAAGGAAAGCAGGGTGGTACCCATTCCAAAAAGAGATCAGGACCAAAATCTGGCAACAAATTACAGGGGAATATGTATGTTGAATGTATTTGTCAAAATAGTGAATGGTATGATGAAAGGTCGTTTGGATAAATTGGTGAATGAAGGTAATTTGTTGCCGGAAACCACCTTTGGGTTCAGAAAAGTTTGTATGGGAAGTGAGAAAGGAAAAGAAGTATGTTGTGGCGGTATTTTTGGATATAGAAAGGGCATATGATTACGTGGTTCCGGGAAAACTTTTTCAGGTCCTTATGGACTTGGGGTTTCCTTGGAAAATTTACAAATGGGTGTATGATTTCACGAATGACAGAAAATTAGTGTTGTGTGGTAGAGGGTATAGGTTGGAGGGAGCGGTGAATATAGGCCTCCCCCAAGGCAGTAAAATCTCACCGACTCTCTTCAATCTATACACGAGCTCGGTGCATAGGTTTAACTCCCCGGACAAAGTCATTTTGCAATTTGCAGATGACTTTGTTCTGATGGGCAAGGGGAAGACCATCGAGGAGGCCTTGAGTCGGGCTCAAGAATGTGTGAATCAGGTAACAGAATGTTTGACTGAATTGAATTTGTGTGTAAATTCGAGGAAATGTTGTAGTATGACTTTTCGAACAAATCGTATGGTAGATGTCCGAGTGTATAATGAGAGAATTGAGTGTGTAAATTTGACTAGGTATTTGGGAATCTGGATTGAATTTTAGAGTGCATATGGATAAATTAGCCGAAAATTGCAAGAACAGATTGAATGTGATTAAAAGGGTGAGCAAACCGAAATGGGGAGCTCAACCTAGTGTGACTGATATGTTGCGAAAGGCGCTAGTATCATCCAAAATTGCGTATGGAATGAGTGTTTATGGTGATGGGTCCAAAGTCGCGTTTAAAAAGTTGATGACTGTGGAGAATGCTTGTGCCAGAGTGGTATTGGGGGCGATTAATTCAACCCCAATACACACTCTGTGGTCTGAATTGGGTGACTCACCTCTCAACTATAAGAGGGAGTGGATCACCGTGCGAGAGACTGTGCGGATGTTGACTAAGGACAATAAATTGGTGAATGAAAGGAAAGAGAGTTTGCAAAGAGGGACGGATTACCAAAGGATACCAAGGTCAAGGGTGATCTTGGAGAATATGAATGTATTCTCCAAGATTCGGCCCGTAAATCCGAAAGTCCCTCCGAGCAATCTAATTGTGCGATTGAAGTTTGGTGATACAACAAAAGCGATGATGAATGAGTTATCGGTTAATAGTGAGTTTTTAAAAATGAGAACAAATTATGTTGCACATGTGGAAGTTTATACAGATGCTAGTGTGAGTGGTGATCGAGTGGGTGTAGGAATTTTTATTCCTTCAACGAGGAAAGAAAAAATACTACGAGTGAATGCCAGCATCTGTATAATGAATGCAGAGTTGATTGGAATTATGGAAGGGATCAAGTTGGCAATGACACAAGGGAGGAGGAGAGTAGTTTTACTATCCGACTCCCGGAGTGGGTTAGAATTAATTAGTAAGGGTGGGGGAACTCATGGTAATGTGTATGTGGAAATGTTGTATGAGTACCTTCAATCTTGTGGGAGTGAGGTCATTCTTCAATGGATACCATCACACCTACAAATTGAAGGTAATGAAAGAGCCGATATGCTTGCGAAACTGGGTTGTTTGATTGAGGATGTAAATGAATATGATTGCATGGATGCAAGAGATGTACTTCGCATGTTTCAAGTGAACCTTTGGAGAAAATGGGAGAGGTAGTTTGTTGAAAAATGTCAGGTGAAAGGCAAGAAGTACTTTGAGGTGGTTAGTTCTCCTTTGAGCCAACCCTTTTATAAGGTGCTCAAAGGAGATACTAGAATGATAAGAACGATGGAGCGCGTACGATTGAATCATGGTAATTGGAAAGAATGCTTGAAGAAACGCAATTTGATTGAGAATGAATTATGCGAAAGTTGTTTGGTTGTGGAGGACATCGAACATTTGATTCTAAAATGTTCTGCATTCAATCAGAACAGATAAATGTTCGATGTTCTCTTGAGAGCAAGGAACATGACTGAATTATTCCGAATGGGAATGAACGTATATAAGAATGTGTATGATTTTATAAGAATGAATCAGATAGAAGTATGAAAGGGGATCGATGTGTGAAAGGTGAATAAAAAATAAATTGTACATGAATAATGTAAACTTAAAAAAAAAAAAAAAAATTGTAATTTTGGAAATCGGGCCAAATGGCACCTAATTAATGGAGCTAGTGCCAAATAAAAAAAAAAAAAAAAAAAAAACAAAGTCGGGTTAGTTACACCATTTATAACTGAAGAACGGCTGGACTGATTTTTATGATCTTTGTTTTGTTGGATTTGACTCCGTTCTGAATAGCATAATAACTATTAAAACATTGGAAACATTTTTACAATTTTGTCTCATCGAAGGACGAGCTCATCAACAAAGTGTTCCCGAACAATATTACTAACCACAAAAATCAAAATTCGGTGAGTGAACGAGTAATTCTTGCGGCAAAGAACAAAAATGGGGATCACTTAAATTTCACAATTCAAAATCTAACCGTCTTTCCACTTCATTCCTTCAAATCTATTGACTGTGTGACAAACAAAGACGAAGCAACCAACTGTCCAACTGAATTTTTAAACTCATTGGATCCGGCTGGCTTGCCCCCGCACAATTTACAACTGAAAGTTGGTGTGTTGCCGGTAATCATCATGCTACGAAACCTGAATCAACCAAAACTATATAACGGAACGCGTTTTATTTTGAGAAATCTCAAGGAAAGTTCAAAGGTGAGGAAGTTCTCATTCCGAGAGTTCTGATGATCTCAACCGATATGCCATTCGAGTTTAAACGAATTCAATTTCCGATTCGTCTTGCATTCGCCATGACGATCAACAGATCACAATGCCCATCCTTGAGTGTTTGTGGCCTGAATCTAGAAAATGAATGTTTCTCTCACGGCCAATTGTACATAGCATGTTCACGTGTCGGCAAACCATCCGCTTTGTTCGTTCTCGCACCTGACAATAAAACAAAAAATGTCGTATATCACAAGATGTTTTACTGAAGGGAATCGACCCTATTGCAACCTACTCAGGAAATAGTTTAAAAGAAAGTAGTGCAACAATGCTACGCGAATCATTCCGAATCAATTCAATAAAACGAAATCCTTGCTGCCACGTGAATTACATTCATTTCAATGTAATTAAAATATATTTCATTTTGATTGAATTTAATTAATTTGGAGTATTCATTTTATCCGCCCCGGAGGTCTCGGGTTCAATTCCCGGTAGTGACAAGGAAAAAATTGCACGGCTGGTTTAGGATCAATGAATTAATCACTCATTAGTCATTATCCGAAATGAAAATATGATTGTTAAACCTCATTTAAGGCGGCCAAATCTCTTGATGGGATATAGTGCCAGAGAAAGAGAGAGAGAGAGAGAGAGAGAGAGAGAGAGAGAGAGAGAGAGAGAGAGAGAGAGAGGGAGAGAGAGAGAGAGGGAGAAAAAGAGAGAAATTCATTTTATCTTAATAAAAAAACTCAATTTAATTAAGCTATAATAACTTTAAACAACATTTATTGATTTTGAGGCGGTACGAAGTTCGCCGGGTCAGCTAGTTTTAAATAGTTTCGAATCATTCCAAATTATCTCAAATTGTAATCTAATTGTTCGAAAACTTTTCAAACCGACAGAAACTGAGACAAACTCGTCCAAAAGTGTTATCAAAATGTTTTATTTATACAGTTCAGCGGATTGACGTCCCAAATTATCGCTAATCCGTATAAAATCGTTCACAATGGTATCAAATCATTCCAATTTGTAACAAATTGTATTCAAATCGTTTGAAATCATCTCAAGTCGACCATGTAATTAATTCGATTAAACTTGTTTCGAATTCGCATAAAATCATTTGAAATGATTTCAAATCGTTCCAAATCGACTTAAATCGTTCCAAATCGATTCAAATTGTAATATAACCGTTTCAAGTTCGTTCTAAATCGTATCATATCCTTATAAATTATCTCAATTTGTAATCGAATAATTCCAAATCGTCATCAATTTGCATAAAATCTTTCCAAATAGACTAAGATGGGTTCAAACCTTCTTAAACTGTAATTAAATCGATCATAATTGTCTCAAACCCACAAGAGTCGATAAAAATTCCCACAAATGTAGCACAATCGTTTCAAATCATTTCAAAGCCATTGTATGTCATGTGCCTTTAGTCTTATAATTTTCAATAAAAGGAATCGCAAAGTCATTCAAGGAGCTCTCCTTTGACCTTATGCTTGTATTAAATAAACAAAAAGCAATAAAATCGTATCAAATCGTTCTTAATTCTATATTAAATCGTCTCAAATCAACATAAATGGTTTCAAATCGTCAAATTGAAATTATACCAATCTAAATCATCAGAAATTGCTACAAATCCACATAAAATCGTTACAAATCGTCATTCCAAATTGTTTCAAATTGTTACAACCAAGTCATCTCAACTTCCAGGTCATCTAATCGACTCAAATTTTATGCATGTTGTACAAATCTTCACATTTTATCTCAAATCCGTATAAAATCATTCGAAATCATTCCAAATTGTGTCATTATCTATTAGATCAGTTCGAGTCGTTTCTAATTGCAGCAAACTCGATAAAAATTGTTTCATATTGACTAAAATCCATTTTGCATCAAATTGAATCATATATTTCCAGTATTGTTAATGGTCTCAAATTATTCTAAATTGTATTTGAAAATATATTTTATGAGCCAATAATAGTAAATATAAGGTTTTTTATTAGTATATGGCACAGATATAAAATTAAAATAATTAATTACTGAGCTTTCGATGTCAATTCGACATCATTATCAAAGCTTAAGAAATTTTATTAAACAAACTTTTTCCGTTACAAAATATACAGAGCCTATACAGTAAATTTTATATAAATACAAATTGAAAAGAAGGTATATTTAAAATTATATAGTTCTCCAGTTCATCTATATCTGAAATTTTAATTAAATCGATACAAATCGTCACAAATTATTTAAAATCTTCAAAAAATCGTTCCCAATTATCTCATTGTCTCCTAAATCAGTTTGATTCGTTTCAAATTGCCAATACTTCCAAATTGTCTCAATTATCTCAAACTGAAATGAAATCAATTTAAATCATCTTAAATGCCTTGAATCAGCATTAAATAGTTACAAATTTCCGAAAATTTGTCCGAAATTTCCACAAAATCGTTCAAAGTCATTTCTAATTTAATTAAATCGATCCAAATTATCTCAAATCGACTTAAATTCACATAAAATCAACTAAAATATTTTCAAATCGTCTCGAATTGTAATTAAATCGGACCAATTCGATTCAAATTGATTAAAATTATTTTACCTTACAGATTGATCGGAAACTTCATACGCTAGTTTTTTTTCTTAAGTTAAAGAACCCTAGTGAAATTTAGTGCCGGAAATTTAGTGTACCGGAAGAAATAGATTACGTAAGTGTTTTTCAATTTCTTCAAGGTTCTATGAAATTTAAAGATTCAATTTTCAACAACAGTTGTCATTGTTGTTTCTCTGAAATTTAAGCTGAAATGACCAATTTAATTATGATGGAAAAATCAAGGGTCGCTATCACGAAGAAAACAATTTTTAATTATGAAAAAATTTACTTTTTCTTGATTTAACATTAAACATTTCCTATTTCGTTCGAGTTTTACTTCATACAAGGTTCATTTTCAAAGAACCTATGCATATAGGAAGGAATCGGTCGGCGTTTAACAATAAGCAATATGAAATTTCTGGGGGCCTATTCTTAAAAACCTTACAGAACTTTCCAAGGTAGACGTCAAGCTCGTTGTAAACTCTGCATGGTTTTGGTGGGCATGGAAATAAAGTCTTTGTGGTATTTGTATAGAGCTTATTGTGTCTAAATAGTCTGGTAGGACAGCCAAATCCATGTAACTAACTTTAGAGTAGATTCAATGTTTAATAATGCAGAAAACCTCCCCAATAAAAAATAAGCACATGTATTTCAAGTTAGACTGAAAATCAGGATAAACATAAGAGTTGCAATAATAATTCAGTTCAATATTAAATATTTTGGTGCCTCCTGTGAAGAATGAACTCACGACCCTTGAAAATAGAGATGGCTGATTTGAATTTGAGAACATCGTAGCGTACACATCCATTATGCGCATGCCAGCAGCAATAAAGAAATATAACTATATAGTTCCGATCAGGTGGAAATCGCACAATCGTTGTGCGGTATCAAAGCACGTTTCAACAGATTCATTGAGAATCCTTTGATTTTAGATGAAAGACTGCGAAAGATAGCATGGGTGTATAAGATAGCGGAAATTTGACAGCCACATAAGTTATTTTTAGTTTTTGGCGAATATCTCAAAAACTTTCATTAGTAATCAATACTTTTGGTTGTTTTTCTAATAGCCTAAGTCATACTGAGACTACATGGAAAATTTTGGGTTAATTTGTTTCGGCCACCATTTGAGATATTCGCCAAAAACTAAAAATAACTTATATGGCTGCAGAAAATCAAAAAATTGTAGTGAAAATTCTAAACCATACATTTTTTCCGAATTGTCCCTGTTTGGAATGCAAATTTTTCAAAATTTACTTAAGAAATAGCCGAGTTCCCTCCAGTTTAAAATTTTTTTATTAAAAATGTACAGATACCATTTTTCATAAGAACTGCTTATAAAATGGCCATTTTAGTCCAGAACGAACAGATCCTAGAATTTAGTCCAAAACTTACTTTAAAATCCCTGATCAATACTATCCAAATTTCATCGTGATTCGTTAAGAAATGGTGGAAAGACGGAATATTGTTACATTTTAAGATTTCATATACCGAGTTCCTTTACTTCAGAGATCAATCAATATGCAATTCTAAGGATCACTTTTAATATTTTATTCCGCTGAGATGTTTTATTTAGTGAAAAAGTGATAAATAATGAATGAATAAAAAATGTCCGCTGGTAATTACATAACAAAATAAATTATCTTTAGCGATAGTGCTGCCACTTGCGGCGAGTAGCGTAATCTCTTATTTTCCGCTACACAATTTGCGCATGCATGGGTCCTCATGATAAACTGTTAGCCTAGGTTGCGATTATGTTTGTACTGCGCTAAAGCGGCGAAAAAACTACCAAATGCCATGAGCAATCAATAGGCAATGAGTATTTTGGTTGGAGAGGTACGGAAGATTGACAGGATGGACAGATATGTCATCTGTGTCGGCAATCGGAATCTTCGTAAAAAGTAATGTGAATTATCAATCGACAAAATTGTTACTATATGCGTTCTATAATTAATGTTAACTTAATGTTTGAATTACCATGAGCTTCGATCATATTCTGCGTTCAATCACGTTATCAGCGAAAGTGAACTTACAGGTTGCAGATGGAGGATTTACAAACCCTGGACGAGTAATATGTGTAGTTTTTACGTGGATGACATCCATGGTAGCAGTGATTCTCACAAGGAAGCGGTAAATCTAGCATTTGATATTGAATCCATATTACAAAAAGGCGAATTCCGGCTTACGAAATGAATTTAAAATGAGACAGAAACACTGGCAGCGATTCTAAAACCGCATTCGGTCTTTGGTATCGGTCGGTCTCAGTACTGACCATTTATTTTACAAAATCAGAATCCATTAGTCAGATACCATACCTACTAAACGCCTCGACTTAGTGATATAGCTAGACTATTCGATCCTACTGATATGTTGGCTCCCGTAATAGTAGGTTCCAAGATATTCAAACAGGTTTTATGGAGAGCGGCTCTTGATTGAAATACGGCTGAACTATTAACCAGTTAATGTTTTGCAATGCTCTACAAGAACTGACACATTTTCGTATCTCATGCTTGCTTAGTATGACTCAAAGTACAAGGATAACGCTTCATGAATTCTGCAATGTGAGCAGGAGCGCGCTTACGTGCAACTTACTTGGGAACGGTAAAGAAAAAGATCGCTTCCGTTAAACAAATTACAATTCCTCTGTTCGAATTGTGTGCAGCACAACTCCATGTAACAGTGATGAGTAACGTACGTACAGCACTTCATCCAAGTAATGTGAGAGACACATTATGGTGCGATTCCAGCATTGTATTATGTTGGATGCACAAACCAGCAGAAACTTTAAAATCAAATTGGGTGGCAGAACACCCATTATGATAATCCATTGTTATCTGCATTGGAAAAAGAGATTGTGATAAATCCCATTCGAACAGTGCTCCTTCCAAGTACCAGGCCGAAGGTTACAAGCTGCGCGGTCCAAATTACATTCCTTTTTTTGAACGATTTTCAATAATACAGAGACTATTAAATACAAGAGCTCTTATATCACGCGTCCGACCAGCGGGGTCATAGGAAGAAGACAAAGGAGCAAAGTCTTGGTAGCAGCTGAAGAGGAGGAAGTTTTAACAGTTCATTATAGGGTGCAGCGAATGCAGATCTCTTATACAACCAGCACCATTCAATAGTTTTACCGAAAGATAGTGCAATGGCTATATTATTGGTTAGTCATGGACATGCGGTGATTCTACATGGTGGTTTTCAGGAAACGCTACAATATCTAAGAGAAGGCACGTAGCAAATGGACACAAAAATATAAATAAACGACGAACTTGTCATTGAGCATCACAACCTTCATTCATCAAGATGCGACATATGTATGTAGTAATATTGAGTAAAACAATGACGTCGCAAGTTTATCAGTCTATAATCTCCCCAAAAACATTATAAATGTTTTTAGGAGCTACTTTAGCGAACGACTTGCAGTAAAGAGACATATATGGTTCTGTATCAAAAGAAATAACAAAAGGATGCCCTCAGTTCTCAATGGTACACGGCAATTCGATGCTTGAACTTCAGCGCCATGGTCAAATCGCCATTGACAATATGGTACTATGGTGAGATTCAAATAAAATGTCACTATCTGCAGAGAAAACAGTGATGCTGCAGCATAAAGACAAATTTTACATAAATGGATATCTCATAATGAACTATATCATTAAACGGTCGAAACATGAAAATGGTTAAGTACGTTAGATATCTTGGAGTTGACATCGATAAACGAATGGAAGTAGCATCTCACGTATTAAGGGTCTGTGAAAACGCGAAGAAACAATTCCACTCCTTGGCGAGTGTCAATAGAGGGATGGGGACATAATCATGAAACGCTTGTATTAATTTACAAAGGTGTGGCGGAGGCGCTATTCACGTATATGCAGCGGCTGGGTGGTACAACAGGTTATACTGTCACCATATCAGATCATTGAAAAGTGCTCAGAGGAATATCCTGCTAGGAGTAACAAAGACCTACCGAACAGTGTCTAAAGATGCTGATGTGATTTTGACCGGCGTGCTCCTTGTAGATCTTCTAATCGAAAAACGAGCGCTCATGTACCACTTAAGAAGAAGAGCCCAAAATAATATAAGTGACCAAGTGCATGCTGCAGATAGTAGGCATGATCAATTTAACAATCAATTTAATAATAAAAAAGAAATAGAGGAAATGGCGATTGACTTATGGCAAAGAAGGTGGAATGAATCAGCCAATGGAAGGCATTAAAATGAAATTGCAACTAACGTCGAGCTCTATAAGCCTACCTACAGAGGTTTAAGAGAACAAACCAATGTCAATGTTTATGCGGTTCAAAAGTAGAGGACGTCAATAACCTACTTTTCAAATGTAACGAGGTGACAGTCATGTCACTAAAACAAAAGCAGCTGGGTAACATAAACCTACACGAGTTACCACTGCCAGCACTACTAAGCGACGAAGTTCTTCGGCAGTTTCGGCCATATTGTGCTGAATTGATCAATATTTTATAAGAACGGAATGATGCGCAATTATGGGCCGGATACCCGGACGGTATTTGCTTCCACGCGACTAGGGACGGAAACGATACAATTTTTGAATTGTAATGGCTAAAAGTACCAGCACTATATCGGTTGACATTGCTTATTGCTATGAAAACTGATATAAATTTTAAATAATTCTTAGTTTAAGGTTAAACCTAGGTATAAGAATTGACGAAAATTGTTCCCGAAATGTTGACTACGATTAATAAAAAAGTACGCAAAGATCAATCTTCATTCCATCTGTGACAGATCAGTTGATTCAACTTAATTTATCATTCATTACTAATTATCTTAAATAGCAAAAAAAAATGTTTGAATAGATCGTATGTCGATATTAATTTTGGTGCGAATTTTATAAAATTAATAATGATTTTAATAGCTCGCTTCATACTTCAAAGCATTTTTTACATTTAAAAATAAATATACGGCACGTCAGATCTTTGCTTCTAATCAAATAAGGAATTGCTGTAATCCGGTAAACATAAATATGGCGTAAAATTTTTATTTCCTCAAAAAACCCGTTATACATTCATGTCATTTTATTAAGCATAGCTCGGCAAACGATCCATCTTAAAGCATGTGCGTTTCATTATGTTTTTATACATGTTCGTCCTATTATGCTTTTCAGATTTAAAATACAGGATATATCCATCCCTAAAGAGAAACACATCTTATCTTAAATATCATGAAATTTTGTAACCCTCAAACAAATATAATGACAAAAAAATCATTTTCCAAATCTTTTGATGGCACGAGTGGTGGCAAAAACGTAATAATAATAATAAAATGGGGAATAAGAAGACGAAAATTTAATCACCACCAAGCAAAAAATATGCTACGTTTTTATCATCTCGCCGCTTTCACACACCCACCCCCCACCCAAAGCAAAAAAGTAGGAATTTTTTATATTTGGTTCGACATTTTTTTTTTGTTGGTATCCTAGCATCTCTAGACGGTAGATATAATTTTTTGTCTTGTTGTTCTTGTAATGCGAATGATATATCGTTTGCACCATAAATCGATCGGACCGATTTATTTTTTTTTTTTTTTTTTGTGAATATATGAAAATATAAATCCAAACGGGATCCTTATTTACTTGTTGTATCCTCGATACATCTTGTTTTTTGTGCTTTTCATTAAAATATGAACGATGTGGTATTAATTCATGTGTCATGTCCAAGTATAAATGGGTATTTATCTCAATCTCAGACACACATATGTGCGTAAATCAAAAACCTGGTGGTCCTTTTAAATGGTATCAACAAATATTTGGCAAGCATTAGGTCAGCAGTATACAGTGCGGATAAAATGGTCAGTAGTTTAAATCACTTCAATTTGACACAAAAAGTTCAAATTTCTTTAAGCATTAAACGAGTTACTTGCCTTAAGCGGGTTTAAATGGTATTTGCTCGACTTCACTGCAGCTTCGACAAGTCCATTGACATGTAAGTGTTAAGTAATCAATTATGGATTCGGTGTGTTCTTTGGGACTCCTTAGTTGATAAACCTGTTTTGTTGCTTTGTTGTCTGATCTTCCAATGAATCGCTTTGATGCCATAATAAAGGCTTCCGTTGTCACTGATACTGATTCTAAATGGGCGGCTTTCACAACCATGTCTACGAAGAAACAAATTGGTTCGGCAAGCATAACATTACCAAATGATAAACGAGGACGTCACGCTCCGGCTGATAAAATTTCTCAAGAAAAAAGCAACGAGGTTTTGGAAAACATAAACAGTTTTCCGCATTACGAGAGTCATTATACCCGGCGCCCTACACAGCAGAAATATCTGCAAAGTAACCTTAGTAAAGCCATAATATACAAACTATATACTGAAAAATATCTCAACCCTGTGTCTATTACAAAATATGCAAAATTATTTAAAACGTTAAATTTAAAATTTAAAAAACCTCAACTTGATCGATGTAATAAATGTGAATTGCTTTAAATGCAAACAAAATCTTCTGAAAATGAAGAATTAAAATCAAAATTTCTGGAAGAGAAGACGAAGCACTTGGAACATGCTGTTATGAACATCAATTAGTTTCTACCAGCATGAACTCTGGACGTTCAATTTAACCTTACACGATGCTCACCTAAATAAGACCCACAACATGATGTGGCATGAAGCCGATGGAAACAGAGGCGGGAATGAAATTGCGTCATGTTTATTCCAACACTTTTTGAATATATCAAGTGATGTTAGACATATAATATTGTACAGCGATTCATGTGGTGGACAAAATAAAACACCACAATGTTTCAAGTACTTATTCCAACTATTCCTCATTTAGAAACAGTTGACCATACATTTCTCGTTCCTGGCCACACCCATATGGAGTGCGATGCAGTACACGTATTAATCGAAAGGAAAAAAAGAAGACAACGGCCAGTATTCATCATCCCCGTAATTGGTTTGGTTCGTCTTGTTCGGTCCGTGAATGCAAATTATTTCATAACTGAAATATCAAGGGATACATTTTTTAACTTTTCGGGACTTTTAAAAGAAAAGCTTATGTGGAGAAAGAACAATACTGAGGGTAATGATTATAACTATGTTTATTTTGTTTTCAATAATAACTTAAACTTTTTCATTTAGGTGATCGTTTCCGGTGGAATGATGTGACTTGGCTGAGATAAACCCGTAAATTAGAGCAAATTGAGTATAAAAACACTTTAAGCCAGGATTCGAATTTTAAAGTGCTTAATATTAATCGACGCGGTGTTAATTCCATATCTCGCGAGGATCTAAAAGTGTGCTACGCTTCTCCGGTAAGAATTAATGAAAAAAAGAAACGCGACGTTTTGTCCATGTTACCATTAATAAGCAAAAAAAATCATTCCTTTTATCAAAATTTGGAAACTGACGCTTTACCGAACGACGACCCGGATTTGAAGAATATGAACCCGACGATTAAGAAAAATATCACCATTGTGGATAACTCACTGAATTAAATTTACACCTGAGAATTTTTATTAATTTTAAATGTTTTTTATTTTGTTACCAAATTGAATATTGTAACTTAATTTACTTTTCATGAATAAATTGAATTAGGCAAAATATTATAACTCGACTTATGATTTGCATACAACAGCAAAAATATTAGGAAAAAGACTTAACTAATATAAGCACAAAAAAAAAACAAAAATTTTAAGTTAGCGAAACTGCTTAATCGCATTTTCATTAAATTTCAAGGTTAATTAGTACGATAATTATTAGCTACCTGTATCATATAATTCTTCTATGAATTACGTTAGGAAAAAGACATTCAAACATGCTTAAATGTTTATTCCTTTTAGTACAGATTTTTTTAAGTAGTATTTTCACTCTCCTGGAAATGTAACAAAAGCGAAATAAGCAGTTTTGCGTTTTGATCACAGATTTATTTATTTAATTTTTAAAGGAAATCGATTTAGTACATTGCAATTATGATTTCAAATTTAAAAAAGTAAAATATAAAATATATTAAAAAAAGAAAACAAAATAAAATATAAAAAATAATCTATTCACACTTAGATTATAAATAAGTAAGAATTATAAATAAAACAATTATTTAAATTAAAAGTTAGTACTTCAAATATTAAACTGTCAAAGGACTTAATTATAAATTTAGAAAATAAAATTTTAACTTGTTTTTAAAACAGTTTTTTGATAAATTAAAATCAAAGATTTCAAAGCATTGCACACAATCAGCTCAAATAATTTTGGAATTGATGAAGATGTTGAAAATCCTCTGTAACATGAGACATCCTCTCTCTTACCCGATTTAAAGATAGGTGCTGTTTTTGAAATTTTCCATTTATCAGGAAACACGGCTGTGGTTATTGATTATTTGAAAAGTTTGCAGGGTGGATTTGTGAAGCTACTCGCAAACCTTTTTAATATAAAGGCGGGTATATCATCCGGCCATAATAGTTATAGCAAATAATAGTTGTTGCCTATTTGATTAGTGTATCCCATATTATCACAAAGGCTATAGACTGATTTGAAAAATGCTGCAAACGTGTCTGCTATCACTTTTGCGTCCGAGGAGAGCAGTATTATTGTAAGTCATGTTAGAAGGATATCCCTTGATTTCCCGTTTGGATCGAAAGTATTTTCTAATTTTTTAGGATTTATTTTATATTTTGTTTCAATACTTGCAAGGTAAGACCTGTACTTAAAATTGAAATAGACGTCAAATCCATCACTACGCTGTAAAAACGCTAGCCTGTCGGTTTCCAATCGAGATTTCATCATTTTAGTATAGGCTTTACATTTCGTCAATGTTTAATGCGAACGACATTTTGATTGGCTTTATTTATCTTTCGGCTTCTTTGGTTGATTTTGCATCTATCAATTTGGATCAATTGTTTTGGTGGTCCGCTGTTTCCATTTGCTTCCTGGGGTGACTACAAGAATAGATATAGCGCGGTTATGGCAATACATGATTTCTACTTTCTGGGAATATCGGACAATCATGCGAAATATCATCCTGAGAACAATCCTCAGTTCACAGACGTTTCTTTGATTCGTGATATACCGAATCCTGTGTATCTATCCGGCCGTTTATGCTGACCTTGATTTTGGTTCACGTATTTACTATTTCTCCTGGAACCTCTTCATCCCAATCCAGTTTTATTGCCCAGAGTTTGTTACGACTCCTGTAGCCCAATTCTGTCTTTCCCTGGGAATAGGGAACTGGGAAAAATATTTTCATAGCATTTTTGTCTAAATTATATTTTTCTGGCCTACTGAGGAAACATGTTTGGTGTTAATATTTTCGAAACAAAGTTAAATGGGAAAATATTTTTCCCAATAAAAATTTTGTGGAACAAAACTTTCCCAATTCACTTTGTTTTGAAAATTTTTGCACTAAACTTATTCTTCCAGTAGGCCAGAAAAATACAATTTAGACAAAAATGCTATGGAAATATTTTTCCCAATTCCCTATTCCCAGGGAAAGACAGCATAGGGCCACTGGTGGGGTCATAACATTGTTTGGGGTATGGGCTTGGTTTTTAGAATTTAATTTAAAAAAAAAAAAAAAAATTCGTTACCATCGAATTATATTAATGTATTTTGCTGATGGCATTGACAGTAGGTTCTTTTTGTGCGTGTGAATCGACCTTTATTCTCTGGTTCACCTTTTTTATCCTTCTATCTTATGGCGTAAACTTCGAGTAGTTTTGAGAGCGACCAAGGTTCACTTTGTGCGTGTGCGAGCGACAAAGGTGTAGAGAAATGTTTTTGTTATGTTTTCTTGTTTTGGTGTGTGCGTTTGATGCGTGGTGAGAAAGAGTGATGACGGGCATGCAAAAGAAAAACAAGAAACAACAACGAACAAAAATATTCTGCTTTGGTTGGTGCGAGAATTTTTGTTGGACAGTTCAATTTAGAATATTCACGTTGTTAAGTCGAATTCCGTTTTAAATGAAAAAAAAAGTTTAGTTTTTGTTGATAAAGGCCTAGTTTGTAAAACATTAAAGGTATTTTTACTTTTTTTTGGAAAAATTGAGTGAAATAATAAATGAGTACGAAAAATAGTAAAATTTTTTATTTGAAGTGACAAGGTCAACTCGCACAATTTTTTTTTGCTTCAGATTTTACGTGTATTCCAAGTCTCATAATATTTTGATTTTGAGAATTTTTGGTTTATTTTTGTGGAAAACAATTTAAATTTTTGAGTGTAATATACAATAGAAATGTATTTGTTTGGGGAATTTGCGGTGACGTCATAAAAACACAATTTTTCCTCCAACGGGCACCGCATTTAACAACGGTTTACAAATTTTCATCGAATGGTTAACGAGTATCATATTTTATCGGGTGCCGTAATTAATTTACGTATACCGCATCATCGAAAGGTACCGCCATTAACAACGGGCAGGAGGCGAACCTGACATTGGTATTTTGTTGACCAAAGGCGGAAAGACGCCTAACGGTTTATTTTCGATTATACCAATTTTTATTTTTTATATTTGTTTATTTTTAAATTTTCGAATTTCAATTTTCCAATTCCAAAATTTGTAACTTTTATTTTTAAAATAGATTTGTAATCGAGCACCGACTAACGGTTGTGGTGTGTGCGGCCGGGGTGCGCGTTGTGTACGCCCTTAAAATTATTTATGTTCGGCGATCATAATTTAATTCTATTTTCTTTTGTTTTTCTCTATCGACCATTTTTCGCTTGATTTTTTTTCATTTTCTCCCTCCTTTCGCCGCGATTTCTCGTGAAAATTGTCATAATAAAAATTTGCACTGCGATTCCTTCGGTATTAGGATTATTATTCTTTATCTTCGTTCTTTTTGTATAACTAATAAAATGAATTGCTTAATTTTTTTTCGGGAGTGAGTGTTTGGGTTAATATTCCTCTTCGTGTCTGTTCCATAGTGACAGGCTGTGTTTGTTACTCCCTTTAATCCCCTTGGCAGGACATCCACAGGGTTGGGGTGGTGCGTCTAGTATATGTGTGGTCCATTCGGGAACGACCGGAAAATCCCCTTAGCACTACGGCAGCCTCCCGCTGTTGGAGTGTGAATTATGGGAGAATAGCTAGAGGTCTCCCCGGGTGAAGAGGGGCTTTAGTCTGTTGGAGAAAAGTCCTTACCCTATTAGGCTGCTTCGTTGTGGCTGGGCATCTGCCTCTAGAGGTCCAAGGGTCATTGGAGAGGTTTCTTCAGCAGACATTGTACTTGTCGCTCGGAGAGATCCGGTCGCTTCTGGGTGGGCACACCCGGTTTATTATTATTGTATTTGTGTCATGTCTTCAAGTTTCGCTCAACTAATTTTGGTTGAGTGATTTCGGTTTAATTTTTTTTAAATTTTCAAAATTATTTTATATGAGGTGGAATCTAGGACTCTGCATGTTTCCATAAACCCTGCGACTTTTCACGTTAGCCGGCAAAATATACACTCCTGGAGACCTAACTTCGGTTTTCGGACTACACCCAGATTTGTTTTTACCCAGACCTGTATGAATCGAAGGTCTCGTTTTAGTGAATAACTTCATCGACAGTGTTAGCTCCAGTGATTAGATCAACAACGTAAATAACACGAAATCGCATTTTAGAAATTTATGGATTGGTTTCTCGTACTAATTCCCCCAGCATTTGCAATGATGCTACCACGCTATATGGTGGAAATGACGGGTGGTCGGATGCCTATAAATTTTAATAGGTTCTGCAGTATTGTCTCGCCAAAGAATTTCATTTAACTTTCTGTCTTCTAGTTTGATCCAAATTTTTCGAATTAGTGACCATATAGAGACGATTGGACGGTAGAACCAACAAGCAATGCATCTTTCAAGGAACATGCCGCATGCTTTATCCGAGCCATTGAACACCACTCGAATTTTTCGTTTATTTTCGTCATCCTTGAAAACCGCGTGATGTGGGCAAAAGTATTGTTTTATACCAGCTTGTGTGGAATCGTCATCATCTTTAGCCAGTTCCATATGCGTCGAATCCAAGTACTCTTTCATGAAATGTGAGTATCATTTTCGAAGTCTCTCATTTGTATTACTTTTGCGTTCACTACGTTCTCACTTTGAGGTCACAATTTAGTTGGAAACTGTTGGATTCATGTATATCAGATTCTAGTGGTGTTCCAGCCAATATCCAATCAAAGATTGGATTTACCATTGTAATACCATTGGCAATTTTTTTTAATAATCAAATAAACAAAAAATAAATTCTCTTCCATTCGAAGCAATAGAGAAAAATAATCAGCACCAATTAAAATATCGATTTGTGCAGATGTGTTGAATTCGGGATCACCTAGAAATGCGCTTGATAGTTTGCGCCAATCTGCTTGTTCGTTTCAAATTTAGTTTATTTGCCAGTTCTTCGTGTATGGAGGAAGCTTGTGATCAAGAGTCTGGTAATATTCTTGCCTTGATCTTATTTTTGATTGAGTTCTTGTTAATCACTTGAAGCGGTTGGCAACAATGAAATATTCCTTAGTACAGATAAATGGCTCACTGCAATCTCTTCTGGTTCACTTATATTTAAGCTCAAGATTGTAAATTATGTTATGACATTTCAGATTCTGGCGATAGTTGATTTGATAATTTGTAAGTTGCCTGAATTCGGCTTGGTACGTTTCGATGGCATCGCATTGGTCCTGTAAGAATTCCAAAAATTCATCACTCATGGGAAAATATTTATGGGCGGTCTAATTGGCCCATCTGTGACGTATATTGTAATGTAATTTCGGTAACAATAATTGGATCAACCATGGGTCGCGGGATTGTGCTATAATCGGGGTAATGATCCATCTTTAACCGAAGTAGCTGGTGGGTGTAGTCAGCAATTATATAATTTTTCCAGTGGGTTTTATATGTTTTATCAACTCTGCAGCTTCGTCAACTAGTGCGCCTTTCAAATAGCGAAATTTGTGTGACACTGGCAATAGATCGTTAGCGTAATTTCCACCAAATTTTGCAATATTTAAACGTGGTAATCGTAAATCGTGTGTTGTGTTGAAAGATATGTCAATGGTAGAATCTATAACTGCAGTAACCACTTGAACCTTTAACCGATTCAGAGGATACGTTGTATTTGTTCAATGAGTCTTCGAAATCACTACACTTCAAAGCAACTTTGCCGTTTCTTCTCCCAACTGCGATAGTTTATGCTTCAGTAAGCATATCGGAATTAGTTTTGTATACTTAAATAAAATCCGCAGAACTTCAAAAGTTACTTCCAACAAATTAAACTCATTCGCTTAATTAAATTGATAGACCCGATTGGCTAAATCCGACTTTGTTAGAGAGGTTTTTTATTTATTTATTTAGGTTGATCATTATCCGACTCGCTATATCGTAACCCTATTCCATTAGCTCAAAAATTGCCAATATTTTTCTAAGCTGGTTCTAACTGTTGCCTACATACAAACTGCAAATTGAGTTATCGACATTTTGAAAAGTTTATGATAATGAATACGCAATCCGGTCCTTTTGAGTATCAACGAATGCTATATGAAATAGCAATAGTATTTGTAGGACGATGTTATATATAACAAGTTGGAATAATAAGGATCATCTCAGTCATCTCCGGGAAATAGTGGAAAGATTAGCTCTCTATCTCTATGAAAAATCGTTTACACGATTAAAAATTGATTGGAAAAGGTGCCTACTACCGACATGTTACTTGATCCTTTCATCCAAATGCCCAGAGTTTTGATTATTCGCTTTGGGAGGACCAAGTGGGATGAAAGGGCAGCAACTTGTTTAAATTAGCACATTTACAGATTTCGCACTTTAATCGAGACATATTCTCCGTAATCGCTATTCGATTATTAAAATATCCAATTTCTTTCTATCGGTCGTCGCTGACGTAACTGTGAGTGAAAAGATGTCATGCTTGTGTGTTCAATGCTTATGTAAGGCAGAACGACACAAACTATCCCGATTTCAACTGAAGGAAAACGATTGTGTTGGAATCGTTGTTAAAACCTCACGCCACTTTTTAAATTCGTCA
Source organism: Nephrotoma appendiculata (assembly GCA_947310385.1). NCBI lineage: Eukaryota > Metazoa > Arthropoda > Insecta > Diptera > Tipulidae > Nephrotoma > Nephrotoma appendiculata. Next base: position 127,027,792 of record OX371225.1, on the reverse strand, counting down.
ATAACACCGTGATACTAAAATCCAGTAAGGTCCTGTACAAACTAGTCAGTGAAACCGCGAAAACTAGTCAGTGTTTAACCAGATTTTCGGCGCCGTCGTAGATAAATAAATTTAATATCGACTACAATAACATTTCGGTGTCAAAACGCGATCGCCATAAGACACGTACTGTTTCATGGTCGTTGGTTCATCGCGTTGAGCGAAATTTTTGCATCTTTTGGTTCGCGTTGTTTGGCGTTTGCGTTGTTTTCGCAAATTGTACGCAAACTTTGGCGAGATGCTTCATTTCTTTCAATGATGACTTCATCAATCATTTTTTCGTGACCAAGCAAATCAAGTGGTGAGCAATACTGTATATCGTTGCAAACGGCCAGCAAAGAAGATGTACCGATTAAACTTTTAGAGGGAATGCTAATGCAAAATCAGATCCGGCCTTCTGGTAATAATTCATTATTGGTGAAAAAGGTGCGGCGTGAGTAATGGGCCTTTAACTCGAGCAGGTCATCAATATTGAGGATTTCAACCTCAGCACAACTTTCTTTCTACACCCCAGCGCAAAAACGGCAGAATTCCAAACTAAGGTTATATCGAATTTGAAATATAACGTAGTATTGTGTGATATTCTGTGTGACAGAATCCGACCCTCAAAGATAGATCCCGAAAAAGAGATCTCAAAAGCTTTTCAATTTTTCGAATTAAAAATCAAAGAAGTAATTGCTTAAGCTGTTCATGAGATATCATCGGTACAGACACCCCATCCATTCAAACATCCAGACGAACGGAATTTTTATTTATTTTTTTTTCATTTTTAGGATGGGGCCTTCAAAACGTCGACAAAGGTGGTTTTTGTACAGGGTCAATTTTCATCATTTTTATTAAGATTTCCATATCTTGGTCTTTTAGGCCAAAGTTAATATCAAAACATTATATTTCGCTAAAAGCAATTGAAAATTTAAACATTGGTTTATATTCGCCAAGGTGAGGTTAAAAAGTCGTTGGTCGTTTCGATGTAGAGCAAGTGTTTAGCTGTGGCCCAGAATTAACCAAAATTTCATATAAAAATACAACAAAATGCACGGTTACGAAGAGATTAACAAATTCACAGCGATCCATAATAATTCGCCAAGGCATTGTGATTATACTTCGTACGTTAGTTCAGATTATTTTCAATATTTTTGTAGTTTGGTTACTGTATAGTTTGATGAGGCGGCCGAATTTTTTGATTATAATACTGGAAACAGACGTGCGAAAAATGTGTATTTACTTTTTTTCCGCACGTCTGTTTCCAGCATACGAATTTAATGTTTTATAAGGTCAAAACCAAGTTACCAACATCTTAGTAACCTCACCTCGATATGAAGCTGGTGCCTGGCTGTCGCCCAGAATAACCCAAAACTTCGATTATCAGTAACTTTTTTCGATATCGTTTTATGTGGCCCACCCGGTGGAAAAGATATGATGGCTTTACGATATTATGTCAAAATAAATTTACCCAAAAAAAAAAAAAATTGTGACACACACACAAAACCAAAACCAAAATATAACTACAACAAGATGAGAACAACACAAGGATATAAATTTATTGGAACGTTATCGTGATGTAGGCCGAAAAAGGATGTGAAATTGTTTTTAATTTAGATTTAAGGAAACTGATTTGATTTTTTTTTTTTTTATAATTTAAATTCATCTAAATTATTCCATGTTGGAATACACCCCGCTCTATTCCATTTAACCCCATTTTCGGCTTGACCGGACACAAACAACACTCATCAATCAACCGAGGGCAAGAGAAAACAGAAAAATCTTTCAAAATATAAATTTGAGCTTTAGGCTTGACAAATTTTTATTTTTATATTAAATCAACACCGTAATAACTTTAAAGCACCCTAATTTTGTATCGTATGTCGCTTCCTACCTAAATGAAATGATCTTGGTAGCAGTAATCAGTTATAATTAAGAAGAAAATTTATAAATAAAAATATATTGCAACAAGAAAAACGTAGGCAGTGTTGCGGTGGGGTTTAAAAGGCTGAATTAAACCTTTTTTCGATACCTGCGACTTTTTAACCCAGTTTTACTAATTCTGGCACTGTTGTTAATATTTTATAATATTTCCGCTTTGTCTAACAATACGTTGAAATTGTGGATTCCGCATAGTTAAAACATAGAAAATAATCCGTCAAAAATCAATACGGATTTTTGATATTGATTCAGCAATAAAAATTCCGAAATTTATATGTTCGTGTATTATAAGGTTTCTAAACATTCATATACGTATATATGTTCTAATACGACCATCATCAACATACATAAATTTCATCAAAACTCTTGTTGTAATTAAAATTTTTATGGATTCGTTGAAAAATCAAATATTTTTTATACTTTGACTTTCAATATATAACGAATATTGTTTTGTTCACATTTTAAATGACTGTTGTGCTAGTAGAATTTTTTACACTACAATTTGGGTTCTGTAAAGGGGTGGGGTAGTATGGACAAATTTAATTATGTCAAATGAACAATAAAATCTAACTCTAACATCAAAAATTCAGTAATATAAAATGTTTTGTCAATAATATTTGTAATTGAATTACAAGGAAGTCGTCCTTTTTTATAGAGACGCAATTTTTTTATAGATTGTAAAAATTAGAACAAATAAAGTGATACTCGTGTCAGTTGTTATTGAAGAAATGTGCATAGAAAGTTTAGGTGGTAAGAGGAAGCCTGCTGCCTTATTGAAATTGTTAATTTGAATGGTTGCCGCGCGTCAAGGAAGTTTTTTACCAACCAATGTGTCATCGAATTCTTGCTTCCAAATCACAGAAATCCTTGTTATAAAAGCTGTGGTTTATGCAAGGGTGTTCATTACTATTAACACTCAAATACCGATAAACCCAACTATACAATAAAGTCATACGTGGAACCATAATTGCATCATGTACAGAACTGTTATGGTAAAAGCATCTTCAAACACTACCAAATAGCACCTTTGCGATTTTCTTAACCCTGGATCAGAGAGAACTTTCATAACATAAAGGGCATGCAACTAACTAACACTAGAAAAATATAAGGCACATACAGACATCACTGGAACGGGAAGAACAGAAGCCGAGACTGTAAGTTCAGTTGTTGAGCTTACAATATCTTCACGAATTAATCCAAGTTAATAATATAAGAATCAAATGACTGGTTTCCAGAACTTTCACTGAAACTTGCCAAATCAGCATAATCAGATCCAGTGAAAAGGAAACAAACTAAAAAAAATTATGAGCGAATCCTACTTTCCACATTCCCGGACCGATTGACATATTACTTGCATATAGATAAACAACTCAAACATTTACTAAAGAAAAAATTAGAAAATAATTCTAAAACTAAACTAAAAGTCCACAACTAGCAATTCAGTGCAGAGACTTTAAGGATGAATATATCGCTTTGGGACACATGAAGGTTTGCTGATACAACTGATAAAACTGGTATCTATTACGTGGCAAATCTCAAAGTTCTAAAGGATTCGAGTACAACAACATAATTGAGGGTAGTTTTCCATGAATCTGGCTCCCCCTTTTCAACAGCATCTATTATCTACATTGTTAAGCTTGCGCAAACATAAGTACGTTCACCTGACATCGAAAAATATATTCAGATAAATCTTCGTTGATAAAATTGATCAGAACGATCAATGCATTTTGTCGAACCATATAATGCCTAATATTTATCAGTGAAGACGCTACGACTGCTTGCCATTGATGAACAACAAAACTATTCCATGGCGTCTAATGTAGTTTAAATGATTTTTACGTACTACGGGTGATCTGATTTTTGGACAGAATACACTGAAAAAAAAGTTATTCATATAAAATAAAACCACTGATTTACTGAACAGCTGTTAATATACGTTAAGAAATTGGGCAATAAACAACGATGTTCATTACCATTCATATCAGCACCCTACGACATTAAAATCAACTGGAACTTAAACTTGATGGTACATACACATTTAGATTTAACATTTTGTACTGCAAGCCAACTAAACGCTTGCCAAGCTAACTCATATTTTTGAACCTATAAAACCGGGTCATTTCTGGGACGAAGTTCTTCTATCAAATTTCACATCGAAATGGCAAAAAAAATTTCATTATCTCGAATATCTATCCCAAGATAAATACAATCAACATCAGCAACTCAACTGAGCTCTATGGATTCTGCGATGAATCTAAAAAGGCGTATGTTGTTGTCATCTAAAAAAAGAACATAAACAGATGGGAACAGGAACGGTTGATTTCTTACTTCAAAAATCAAGGTTGCTTCAATCAAAATCACGCTATCATTACCACGCCGAGGAATTTGTGGAACTGAATTTTACTGTGTGCTCAATGAATTTTAATCAGTCAATTTAGAACGAAAACATCAAATAATTTATAACGAGAAATCTAATCTCAATGAAAAGCAAACTATTTACATTCAACCCCTTTATAGATGAGCACATGTTGCTTCGAGGTAGAAGAATAGTAAATTCAAATTTACTTTATGATGGAAAAATTTCAATTATACTACATGCGAGAATGAGTCCCGCGCCAAACGGGTTCCTAGAGCCAGCTACACAACATGTCTTATCCAATATCCTCGACCAAAGACCCAATGTTCAACATTGCCAGTTTTAATCATCAATCTGTCATCAAACCTATGTTATTCAGATTTGGTATCATGCAGAAGATTCACATGGAATACGGGTCAACCTTGCACAGAAACAGCTAAATAAAATCACCGGATATGCTTTGCAATTAACCTAAAATCGATCAAAACAACTCAATCCTACACTACAAGAAGAAATAAAATGGAAAAACTTGGGAACCTAAAATTCGACGACAAAATGTCCATCCGCCGCAGGGACAGCAATTGGATTGAGTTATTTGACTACGTGGAAGGTTTTACGCAATGATCTTTCTCTGAAGGCGTATAAAATTCAGGTCGTGCAACAACTGAAACCGGATAACTTGCCACAACATCGAAATTATGGTGAGTGGAAGCCTTAAATAAGTGTTTTTTTTTAACGAAAAATGATGTTCAAATTACAATTAAAAAATTGAAATGCAACATTAAACGTGTCATTAGCGAGATACCAGCAGAAATGCTCGAAAAACTGGTGAACAATTGGCTATTTCGCATGCAACAGTTAAAACCTTTTACAACCGTGTAAAAAACCACGTAAAATGTTGTAAAAAAAGTCATTTCGCCATAGAAAAAGAGGCCTAAATGAGTTTTGAAAACCGTGTTATATTTGTAGGTTGGGTTTGAATGTAAACATTGATTTGTCGATTGAAAAAAAAAATTCATACTCAACTAGGTAGTATTTAAGAATAAGTATTTTACTGAAGAAAGTGAAAGTGGTTTTTGTAATATTAGAAAAATTCAGTATGAATAAAGCAAAGGACATCAGTGCTGTAACCAGAGCCAAAATTTCGATGTATTTGGAAGTAGGCCAGTATACGCATGCGCAAATAGACCAGAAAACAAGAGTCCGATCATCCGTCAGCAAATCTTCGCAAAAATTAACATCTCAGTCTTCAACAAGTCCCAGAAGAAGAGGAAAATTTGTTCGCAATCGTAAACCAACAGTCAGCCAAGACAGATTTTTAATGCAAAAAGCTAAAGAAGATCGAACGTTATCAAGTCACTATCTGAGGAGAACAATGCGTAACGTTGGTGCGGAAATATTGGAAAGCACTGTGAGACGTAGACTTTTCAATATCGGGTATGTGCAACACGACCTCGCAAGCAGCAAAAATTAAACGATGCGATATAGAAAAACATGAGAAAATGGACATTTTACATGATCTTGAGAGGACTTGGAAAAGGTAAAAACAATAAAACTCCATCTTTTAATAATATTTTAAAAGTTACGTTTTCGTTGGGACCGTTCGTAGATCAAAAGAAGAAGAATATTTACCTTCCTGTGTCCAATTACAACAGGTAAAACAGCCAGTTAGAGCCATAGTTTGGTCAGCAGTATCATCAAAAGGACTCTTCCCACTTTATTTAGTAAACGAGATAATGGACGTGTGTCAATATTTAAATGTTCTGCAATCACAGCTGGTACCGGACTATGAATGAAAAACTCAATGGGGATGGAGTTTTTATGCATGACAAGGTTCTGTGACATACGACGAAAAAGTCACCGAATTTTTAAGGACCAACGGCATCCAAATCCTTGATTGGCAAGCGAATAGCCCAGATATGAATCCCATCGAAAATAAACCGGGCTATTCTTAAAAAAAAGTAGCAGAAAAGTTCCCGCGCACCAAATCAGAATTGATCGAAGCCATGAAGGAAATTTGGGAAAATGACTCAGATCTATTAACCAAAGCCAAATATGCAATAAGTGGAATGCATTGTATACAATTATTAAAAAATGCTAAAGGAATGTTCACCAAGTATTAATAAATATAGTTATCATAAAATTTTTTAATTTTTATTTGAAAAATTTACTTTTTAAAGCAATAATCTTCCAAATATCTAAATGTGATAATAATTTGGCTACCTCTGTATATTCGAAGTGAAGTAAATAAACACATACTATTGTAATATAACACAGCCATATTGAAAGTGCGTGCTAAATTTTGTTGTTCACAATACCCAAGTATAACAAAATGGAACTCATTTTGACAGTTCCAACTTTCATTACATTTTTTACAGTTCTTTGAGTTACGGGTTTTTGTTCCACAGTTCCATAGTAAAACTTGTAATAAAATGGAACTTGACCTTGGAAGTTAGTTCCAACAACTGTTCCAAATAAGTTGGAAGTAGCGGTACTTGAGTAATAGTAGCGTTTAATAAAACGGCTTGGTGTATTAATTAATGTGCTGTAAAATCTGATTAAAATAGTAAGTAATTTCAGAAAATTTAATTTGTCTTATTTTATTTTTAATATTTGCTAAAACTATTTATTTATAATTAATTAAATAATGTTGATAGTGGGGCGTTCCAAACACTGCACGAACGAAAATCGGGAACTAATTCTAAAATTGAGAAATGAGGGAAAAACCTATAAAGAAATACCAAATATTGTTGGATGTAGTGCGATGATGGTTGCTAATTCAGTTAAGTTTAAGAACAAGCCAGAAACACGTGTGCCAAACAAAAAAACATCAGACTATGATGAAAGGCGAATCATACGGTACTGTAGAATGAACCCTAATGCATCATCAAAAAAATTAAGAACGAACTAAAGTCAACCATTAGTGATGTTACGTCAGTCCACGAAAAGTCCATCTGTTGAACAAGAATTATCTTGTTGCTCGCATAAAATTTGCTCAAGGACATCTCAACTGACCAATAGAAAAGTGATGCAATATATTATGGACGGATGAGAGCAAAATAGTTCTTTTCGGCAATACTGGCTCTCGACAATACGCCAGGCGTTCTCCCAACACGGAATCACACCCGCGGTATACAACAAAAACTATAAGGCACGGCGGCTCAAGCATTATGATTTGAGGATCTTTCTCATATTAGGGTGTAGGTCCCATCCATTTGATAAATGGCATAATGGACCAACATGTGTACGTCGACATATTAGAAAAAGTAATGCAGCCTTTCGCTGAATATGAACAAAATGAACAAGACAATGGCCCTAAACATACAAGTCGTCGTGCTAAGGAATACGGTTCAAGCAAAAACTATTAAGTTGATTTTATGGCCAGCACAGTCTCCCAAACTTAGCCCAATAAAAAATTTATGGGGAGACGTAAAGAGAGCAGTTGCTGTAGCAAAACCAAATACCAATAGGAACTAGTGAAATGTAGTACAAAATTCTTGGGAAAAATCCCAGTGGAGCGATGCCAAAGGCTAGTCGACTCAAGGCAGCGGCAATGTAGCCACATATTGAAGAATAAAAGCTTTACAATCAAGTATTAATTATATTTTCTTAATTTAAACAACTTAAAATTAATTATTTTATTTATTATTTAATTAATTTTTACACACTACTATTTTTATGAGCAGTGATTTATTTAATTAAATGTGGTTTAAATGTGATTGGAAATAAAATGACTGAATTTAATAAAAATGTCTTTCATCATTACGTGATAAACTAGCATTAACTTTGCAAAACTAAAATAATTGAATAATTAATAGCACCAGAGAAATGTTACTTTATTCAACGCAATTAACTTCACTACTATTTTTATGACATATAGAACAGGTGGGGGAAAACGTTCGTGACCTTTTTCACGATAGATGGCTTTACATTCATATATCTCAGTAACCATTGATCGTATCGGCAATTCTTATGAATTTATGAAATGTGATATTTTAACTTGCACTTTAACATACAAAACATCAAAACATTAAAACATACAAAACTTTAAAGTGAATAAAAAGTTACAACATTTTAAACATGGAGATAAATAATGAAAAAATTCCATATCTTCTGCAAATTTATTACGAAAAAGGTAAAAACGCGGCTGAGGCTTGCGAAAATTTTTTTTGCTGTGTATGGAGAAGGTGCTTTATCAAAATCAGTAGCAAGGAGAAGGAAATGGTTCACACGCTTTCGTTCTGGAAATTATGGGTGTCAAAGATGCACATCGTTCTGGTCGATCAACCACTGGAAAAGTCGGTGAAATCATGCAGAAAATTGAAGAAGACTGGCATATAAGCAGCCATGCAATTGGTAAGGAACTAAGTATTGATCACAAAACAGTTTTAAACCATTTGAAAATGGCTGGATACAAAAAACGCTTGACGTTTGGGTATCCCATGAATTAACAGTTAAAAATTTAATGGACCGGATTTCTATCTGCGAAACGCTGCTGAAACGGAACGAAATCGAGCCATTTTTTAAGCAAATGATTACTGGTGATGAAAAGTGAATAAGATACAACAACGTTGTGCGAAAAAGACCATGGACGAAACGCGTTTAAGGCAAGCAATTCAGTAAAAATGTCCAGAATTGATCAGCAGAAAGGGCGTTGTGCTCAATCATAATAACGCTAGACCATACAAATCATTGATGACCCGGTAGAAACTGAGAGAGTTTGGCTGAGAAATTTTGATGCACCCACCATATAGTCCTGACCATGCACCATCGGACTACCCTTTGTTCCAGCTCATGCAGAACCATCTTAATGGTTTTACATTAAATTCAAAAGAGGCCTGCTAAAATGAGTTGTCTCGATTTTTCGCCTCTAACCCACAGAAGTTCTACAGTGATGGGATCATGGCTCTACCAGAAAAATGGCAAAAAGTCATCGGTCAAAATGGCACATATTTGGTTTAATAAAGTTCATTTCAAATAAGAAAATTCTTTGTCTCAATGTTTGCAATTTTTTTGCTTTTATCGTGTTCCTTGAACAAAAAAAACAGAAACGTATGTTTTTGTTAAGTTTTGTGACCTTTTGTTGTCCCGTTATACGGTTAGGAGATTGGTCAGTTTTTCCTATTTTTAATAGATTTTTTTTGGAGGTTAGGTTAAACTGGTATATCAAAGGGTTCGTCAAAAGTGATGCCACTTTTAGCGATACCTTTAGTAGAACCAGAAATATATTAGTTTAATGTAACCTCAATTTTTTTTTATTAAAAATTGGAAAAACTGGCCTAACTATATATTCTAACCGTATAACGGGACAACCGAAGGTCACAAAACTGAACAAAAAATACGTGTCTGTTTTTTACGTTCAAGCAAGTAAATCGGCTCAAACCTTTGCTCACAGAAAGACGAATTATTTTAAAACGGCTTAACCGATTTTCACATTATTTTTTTGAAAGTCTGATTTTTACACACATGAAAATTGGTTCAGTACCTTTTTTATAATGAATTTTGAATGAAAAAGCAGCCAAAAATTATGATCATGAAAAAAATATTGGGGATATTTAAATTTAAATTACAACAAAAATTCTAGCAAACCAAAAATAAATATATCGGTACACCCCCGTACCTTATTGACCGTATTAAGGTTATGGACAAAGACTTGGGGATCGTACCCCACTCCTCATTTAACACCTCATCTTGAGGCCACTGTTGTCACTGATGTGTAGTTGTCCAATAAATAATATTGGATCCACTGATGGAACCAGCCATACAAACATCTCTATCACTCCTCCAATTATATCCGATGACAACATTCTATCAGCCTTGAAAGACCTTGGTGATGGATGTGGGCGGCCAGACGACATTCCTTCAGTTATGTTAAAACGGTTGGTGAATATTTTGGTAAATCCGTTATGTAAGCTTTTCAATCATTCGTTAACATCGGCTGTTTTTCTCGAGAAATGGAAAATCTCTAAGATAATACCAATTTTCAAATCAGGTAAACTAGATGACGTTACATGCTACAGAGGAATATCAACAACATCATCAATTCCTAAACTATTTGAATTGGTCGTACGCAATAATTTTAAATCAACATTAATACGTCATATACCTGTTAACCAGCATGGATTTATGCCATATCGCTCTACTCTTCCAACTTGGTTGAATTCACTAATATACACTGCTCGCCAAAAAAGACCCGGACACTTGAATTTCTTCGTAAATCTTCAATTTATAGAGCAATTACGCTATTTCAAAGGCACTGCCATATTAAATACTACATAACTGAAAAATAGGTGTAAGAGAAACCGTATCCCTTTCGAGTTAAAAAAAAAATTTCTTGGTTCAATTTAAGTTCACCATACACAAATGTGTATGTAAATAATGACAGGTTGTAATGTCTTCCATATTTTAACGGATCTTAGTTAAATCGGAATTCTTTTTGAGAAAAGCATAATAATTTGTTAACAAATTAATTATATAACATATAATTTGTTTGTTCTTGATAACATATTAATTATTGTATCATTATTATTGTTACTGTTATTTTTCCGAAGAAAACAAAATGAAGTGGTTTACACAAATGTGTACACTGGTCTTCAATTACCACCTAATTCTATGTTTGACATCTTCGTTTGTCGTAATCGAAATTTACATACACAGTTGTGTATGCGGGTCAGGAAAGAGGTATTTTTTTAATTTAAAATCCAATCACAGCAACAAAGTGTAATAAATGAAAAATATTCAAAATTTCGATTGTTACGTTTCTAAATAAACGGGCATCTATCAAAATCAATGGGCAGTACTGCGAGATCTATCAATTGTTTTGAAACATTTAAAGTAGCATTTATTGTTAGTATTACTATTACCGTTAACGTTAACAGTGCTTAGTTATTATTATTAGCAAATATTATAATTATGAAACCAGAAAATATCACAAAAGTAATCGCTTTGAGTGAGGATGGCCGTAACTTGCGTTATATTGCTGCCCAGCTAAGTTTCCCTCAAAGTACAGTTCAAGACGCTATTAAACGATATCGTGAAACTGGTCAGTATGACCGAACGGTTGGATCAGGTCGTAAAAGAGCAACAAACGAGCGGGGCGAGCGGTTTTTGGTATCAATGGGCGAGATCGTTTCCAAACAGCTAGAATTGTCGCTGGTCGATTGGCACAGGTACGTGGTGTCAGTATTTCAGTAAGCACAGCATCGCGAAGATTAAATGAACAAGGATTGCAGTCCAGGAGGGCTGCTACAGCGCCAGAGCTTCTCCCAGCTCATCGAAGAAACCGTTTGACTTTTCCTCGTAAACACGTCAGTTGGACTACGGACGACTGGAAGTCCATGTTGTTCACTGATGAATCAAGGTTCAGTCTGCGATCACCGGATGGACGGAAAAGAGTATGGCGGAGATCCGGAGAGCGATATTCACAATGTGTCATATCCCCAAGAGTCCCATTTCATGGCCGCTCACTAATGGTGTGGGCAGGCATTTCTATAGACGCCCGTACGGACCTTGTATTTCTACGCGGCGGCACTATACCCACCCAAAGGTATATCGTGGAATGTCTAGAAGAATTTGTGGTTCCATACGCTCCATTTATTGGACAGCAATTTAAACTAATGCATGATAACGCCAGGCCTCACGTTGCAAACGTGGTCAACAATTATATGGATGAGGTGGGAATTGGAGGGAGAAGAATGGGAAATGACACCTCAGGAGTACGTTGCAAACCGTGTGCACAGTATGCCAAAAAGAATGCTATATGTGATCAGAGCTCGTGGCGGAAATACTCGATACTAGAGTACCGACCACTTAGATTGATTGTCGGTTTTTATTTAAATAAAGATGAAGATATATCAATATCCGTTTTTCGGTAATTTTGTTATTTCAAATGTTTTAATCCTGTAGTTACTTTTATTAAACGAAAACTTGATCCGTTAGTGCCTTTTGGCGCACATTATATTATTTCGTACAACCATAACGCGAATAATGCGAATAGTTACCGTTAACACAAATATTTACTGAAAAAATGTAGTGTCCGGGTTTTTTTGACGAGCAGTGTAGTTATAAACTAAATTGAGAAACATAACCATATTGATGTGGCATATACAGATTTTAGTAAGGCATTTGACTCTATCTGTCATCATAAAGCACTCCAAAGCTTGTGTACATTTGGATTTTCAATGGAATATATCAACTGGTTCAAGTCGTATTTAATAAGTCGTCAGCAATATATAATAATAGGAAATTGTTCCGGATTCTGTATCAATGAAAATTCCTACCTGCATCCAGCTGTCTCATCCTGTAACACATGAAACAAAAAAAGGGCAGCAAAGTAAAAACTATCAGGGGGTTGGCTTCATATTTACATTGTAATATTAACTTACCATTTTCCTTGCATCTAAATGTATACCTAGAGTTAAATAATTCATGTAACTATTAGTTTATATAATTTGTAATATAATTTATACTTACTTATGAAACAAATGTAAACATTCCACCATTTGTCGAGAAATGTCACTTTTGTCTACACATCATAAACCAAAAACGTACTAAAGGATTTGGTTGCATACATTTATTTTGTATTTGGGATGTGTCCGTAATTTGGTATAAAAAGTCGTACCAACATGACATTCGTGACAAATGGTCGAATGGTAAAAAATTTTCTTTGTTCATTCCATTCATTCTCGTGCGTTCATCAAGTTAAACACGCAATTAACAATTATAAATAAATTAAATTAAAATAAAATCAAAATCATAAAAATAAAGGTGTTTAAGATTATACAAGACGAGAAAACACAACGGGGAAAAATCGCAAGGACGCGATATAAATATCAAAAAGCAAGCGGATTGCCCCCACAAATCTAAAGTTATCAACGTGACTTCTGGTGTTCCCAAGGATCTCACATTGGACCATTACTTTTTATTGTTTTCATTGACAGCATAACGAACACAATAAAAAACTCGAATGTTCTCATATTTGACGATGACGCGTAAAATTGTTTCCTAAAATAGGTGGTAAAATTATGTCTTTTCATCACAAACGGAATCCAATAATTACCACATACAACATCAATGGCGTAGAAATTTAGAGGGTATACCAGATCACAGATTTGGGAGTCACCTTCGTTGAAAATATTAGTTTTAACAGGCACATCGATAATTGTATTGTTCAAGAAAAACTCTATGTTTAGCTTTATCAAACGATGGACTAGAGAGTTCTAGGATATAAAAACGTTATATTCACTATATTTCGATTATGTAAGATCTCAAGTGGAATAGGCCGTAATCGTTTAGAATCCTTACCACAATGTTCACATCACGAAAATCGAAAGCATACAAAATAAAATTGTGTCATTCCTGTTAAAAAAAAATCTGGTTGGGACTACGACCATATAGAACAATTCCACGTAAATGTGGCTCGATTACCACCATATTCAACAAGATGCAAATAATACAATATTTGCAGTCTTCGAAATAGACGCCTTCTTCTAGATCCCACTTTCATCGGTAACGTACTACTTGGTCACATTGATTCTGCTTACGTACTGGGAAACATCTCTATTAATGTTCCAAGTAGATCATTTCGTAATCATCGATTAACGGCGCCAGAACGCCATTCCACCGAGTACGGAGATAACAACCCAATCAAAAGATCAGTGAAAACATTTAATACAATAGAGGATCACTTCGACTTCAAATTATCTAAAAACACTTTCAAAACTAGCTTGAAATATTTTCTAAATTTATAATTACTTTTGGCTGCTTCAAATTTGAAGAACTACCCATAAAAATTATTTGATTTTTAAAATTCAACTTGAATTTGGCTTTTTAATATTTTATTTATATGTGTATTCTAGTAGAGTTCAAAAAACTTTTCCGTAATTCTAAGTTTGAAATCATAACTGTATTATATAGTATTACTAAATCGATTTCTTGAAATAAATAAATATGTAGATGATACCGGATTTCTGGCACGGACTCTCCGTTTTAGTTCGTCCCATAAATGTTCAATTGAATTCATATCTAGACTGAGAGCTGGCCACTACATCGTCTCGACTTCAACCTCATCCATGAACTACCGAGTCTCATGCATCAATATGAAGTCGTCACGATATACCCTGCGTAGGGCATTGCCATTCCAAGACAATGTCTTTGATATATCTTTCAGCGGTCAGACCTCTTCTACGACTGGTACGAAAACAAGATATGTTTTTCCCTCGAGCGATATGCCCGCCCACACCATATGCCCGAACCACCGCCGAATAAGAATGTTTCAGCAAAACCGCACTGCAAAAATCAATCTTCTGGGTGCTGGCGGACCCGGTCTCTCCTATCCATGGAGATATATTCTGCACTCGTCAGTAAATAGAATCGACCTCCATTGCTTGGTATTCCAATTGATGTGTTCGCGCTGTCAATTTTGGGGATCTAGCGGCTCGATTTACTCGATTTTGTCTTAGCTCTTGCCGTTCATAAACGCCCATGAGATGGCAATTTCGCAGTGAAGTTAGGACGATAAATCGATCATCTGTCTCAGATGTACACCAATACCGGCTGGTATATCATGAAACAACTTGTGCGGGTTTTTCAGTAGCATCCGTGATTATGAGGAAACAACGAATCCAACTGGTAGAGATTTATTCAGTTCAACGTCGGATAAGTAATTGATTGTCAATATCCGCCAACGTGGTATTATACAGGAGATTGCTGAATTGCAATTGTTGTAAAGATAAATCGGTTAAGTCATTTAAAAAAAATACACACGCCGAGGATTGAGTCGAATTAGTTGCACGCGAGTGTAGTTAAAATATAAAATTTGAATTTTTCTCTGACATAGCCTGAAATGGTTTTTAATCTCTATTGGTTTGCTAAAGTGTTTAGGCTCATTCATTTAACCCCTAGCTCTATATGGTATTCTTTCAGAGAACAGTAACGGTACGTGATACTTCTTGATAAGTTTAACGAGCTGTCCCAAAGACCCCAAACTTTGAGAGAGTACTAACTTCACCCATCTTAAATACAAAAGTAGAAAAAACCCTTTAATTGATTTAAAAAATTATACTTAATAATAAATTTAATTGATAATCATAAATTGTTTCCATAATTACCAAATTTTTACAGTCGACTTAATTCCAATTTAAAACATAACACAATGACCTGTCAACATTTATAAAAATCTGTAACTTTTTTCGGAGAAATAAAATTATATCTTGTAATTATCGAAGTGTAAAAAAAAGAATTTTCCTCGAAAAAATTAATTGTATTCTGGACTTGACAATTAATTATCTTTTCTTTAAAAAATACATGCCCATAGAAAATTATGTATTGGAGAATTTTCATTTAATAG
The DNA here is from genome assembly GCA_947310385.1 of Nephrotoma appendiculata. NCBI lineage: Eukaryota > Metazoa > Arthropoda > Insecta > Diptera > Tipulidae > Nephrotoma > Nephrotoma appendiculata. Next base: position 127,012,127 of record OX371225.1, on the reverse strand, counting down.
TAATGAAATGTTTCATGCGGTAATATTTAATTTGGGATACATTCTAACACTAATTTTACCTTAATTGTTTCCTTTTGTCATATTAAATAGGAATTTCAGGTTAGTCTATTTGTGATCCTTTGAAGTTTGAGTTACTTCTATGATGCAAAGGAAAATAATTTACACTTTCAATTACTAAAAATCAATTCGCCATCTAATAGATAAAAAGTCACGTTTCACATCTAAAATTAAACTACAGTCGCACCACATCATCATCATTAAGCTCTATATTATCTTAAACTTAAAATGCAATCTGGATAAAACCTTAGCTCTTTCACTTTGCTATATGTACAAATACCGTTTTATCGTATAAAAGCTTCATAAAATATAAATCCATTACAGACAATCTAATTTTTGATTCCGATTGCCATTATTTTTCCCATCCCATTTCATATTCGCAACTATGTACCCGTAGCTATACATAGCTGTACGACAATAAAAATAATACGACGACTGACTTCTATATACAATCGTAATGTAAAGAAAGCAATAATAATAAAAATAATAATATGATAACAAGGAAATGGGAAATCGTACCACAACACCACACCAATGTAATGGAAAATCAAGAAAATTAGAAAAATTTTACTTTTAGTCTTTATAAAATTGGATAGCATTTAGTCATATATGGGACTTAGGTCGTCGTGGGATTATTTGTAATTTAATTAATTTTATTACATTTTTCGAATAATTTCCCATACGAGATTTCCACAAATTGGGTTTAGTTGTGTTACAAGTCTTTTTGCAAATTAACAATTATGTATTTTTTTTCTAGTTGGCATAAAAATTGTGAGAAAATGATAATTTTCACTTCCTAACATATAAATGACGCTCAATTTCGTATGGCAGTCATAAACAATTGAATAAAAAAAGTTTGTTTTTGAGAACGGTCGTTAATTTAAAAGTGTGCGGCAACGGGTAAACACAGTTCTTGGACAAACACACAAAAGGACGAGTTCACAAAATGTTTTCGTTGTACAGTTCCTTATTTATTGTTTTGGAGCAGAAACGTAAAACTTTGATAATATCACAAGGTGTAACAAAAAATTGTTGAGGTGGTTCTTCAATAATATTAAAGCAATTTAATCTGTTAGAGAGATTTAGTTTGTCGAAAAAAGTTGTATATACATTTTAAAACTTTAACAAAAACCTTGCAGTAAAATAATAATTCTAATATTTGTTCGCGAGATATTTTATTGTTGGTTTGGGTTCAAGTAAATCCCCCCCCCCCCCCCCCCTCCATTTTTATGTTTTATTGATTTTGTATTTGGCGACGATAATTGAATTTGGAAACGAGATTGTAATAGATATTTGAATTTATCTATATATGTTATCGTGCAATTAAGATATTGATTTTAAAATGAGTTCAAAAAACGATTAAGAGTTTTAATTTTATACACGTCTTAGCTTATTTTATTAATTTATCTAGTAAATTATAAAGGAATATTTATTATGTGCAAACAGTTTTTCTCTAATTCATAGGTACTTTGACGGTAATTGACCAATCAGTATATTTGCACAACCCACAAAACACTGTTTTTCTTAATTCTGTAACAAAATAACATGGAAAGTGTATTTGTCTCTGAACGAGGATGGTCCTGAACTATTACTACTACTTACTTATCTCTTCAATTAATGGCCATAGGCTGACGATCTTTCGAGTAGAAAATATTTGAGTTTACGTAAAACGGATGGACACCGAAACATTTTATAGGCTTGTACATCCACGTAAAATCATCTATAGTTCTTCAAATGTTTATAGTGTAAACAGTTTTTAATCTTTTGAGTTGGCCATAGTTAACGGAAACAATGGTGATCTAATTTATGTTAGCGCATCCTGGGTCACATCTTGCTAGAGGAATCTTTCTGATCTAATTAAGCAGCTAAAGATGGCAGTTTTGTCTGCTTTATTATTTCTCTCATCCTATAATATGCGTATATCTTGTTCACCGCGTCATCACAGCAGCGCAGTCAGGGTCTACCTCTACGATGCACTTCGGCTGGTTGTTGGTGAAATACTTTATTGATCGTTCGTTGTTGTGGGGATCTTGTAATGTAGCCGAGCCATCTAACTCGATTGGATTTGATGAACCCGATGATATTGCTGCCTCCGAGGAGTTGCTTTATTTCGTGGTTCATGCGAATCCGATATTCATTGTTCGCAAATTTAATAGGACCAAAAATTGAACGGATGACCGAAAGTAGATAACAATCTACAATCGTTACAGGTCATGGTCCACCTCTCGCTTCCGAAAGTCAGCACAGATCTTATGAGTGCTTTATAAAGTGTGAGCTCGCACGACTACGATAGATGTTTTAATCGCAATAATTTTGATTGGGCGTAGAAAACTCGTTGTCCGGCAGCGATTCGGGCTTTTATTTCTGTCTGCATATCATTTAATTCGATATTATAACTGCCCCGAGGTATTTAAAATTTTCGACGCTATCAAAATTATGGTCGCCAATTTCAAGATTTGCTATGGTTGGTCCTGGGTATTGATAAAAATATGGTTTTACTAACGTTGACCTCCAAACCAAGTCTTCTGGCGCAGCGATCGAGAGGTAGAAACTGTCCTTGATATCGCTAGGTCTTCGGCCAAGAAGTACGATATCATCTGCATATCCAAGGATTTGGCTTGATTTATTATATAGACCGCGCGAAGTTTAAATGGTGATTTTTCCCACTACGTACTCAAGCGCCAAATTGAACAGCACAAGCGCGAGTGCATCTCCCTGTCGAACACCAAATGTTATTTCAAAGGAGTCTGATACAGTGCCCTCAAATAAGTGTCTACATATAGACCCAGAAATTGTTAATTTATACAGGGAAATGAGTTTCTCTGGAATTCCTAGGCATATGAGCGCGGCCCATAAGTTCTCCGGTTTACACTCTCATACGCAAGTTGGAAGTCTATATATAGTTTATGTATGGTTATTGGTTATGTACTCCCAACATTTTTCTAAGATCATCCAGTGGGGGACGAAAAGTGATGTGAAACGGAGTAGACGTGTTTTGTTGTCGCTCCTTCATTTAAGTTAAATATTGTTTTTTGTATGTAAATAATAAATAAAATAATTATTAATAATAATAATGAATGTGTTTTTTTACATTATAAAATAAGTGATTAAAAGATGTGACGTACACCTAGTGTTTTAAATATTAATTTGTAAATAGTCTATATAATAGTCTATCTAATAGTATAATATATATAAATATTTCCGTATGTGTTCTGATACCTTTTCATGAAAGCGTAAATGCACATTTATATTTGAATTACTAGGTATACATAATATACATAGTTGGTTTCAAATAAACAGTAGTGATTAATTGATAAACGTGACGTATATCTTGTGTAAACTTAAATCAGAAAAGTTTCCTTTTTATACATATATATTATATTATATACATATATACATGCTTTTATTTTTATTTATTCTTCATACTGCGTATATATATTTGTGTTTAGCATCAAAATTTACTTAAATAATAGGTTTATGGCCCATGCCACACGTTAAAAAAAAAATGCGGCATTTTTCTTCGTTTCTTTCCCCGTTTACCTATGATACAAGTTTTAATTGCGACTTAACAAATTTTCTGTTCTACTACACAACTCAAACATAAATGAAATAAAAAATATTTCAAGGACATTTTTGACTCATTTTAGTTAAAATTTTATTTAAGAGAGAGCAGAACAAAACATTGGTAGAAAAAAAATGCCAAAATACAAAAAATGCTCGTCTGGCATGGTACGTGTGTTTCTGTGCGTTTAGATGTATTAAATGGTGTGTATATGTAGGGATGTAACAGAACCAGCAATCGCCCGTGTTACACGGGATGTCAAAGAAGCAGCTTCTTTTTCATCTCTCCCCGTTTACCTATTAAATCGGTTTAATTGGCATTTTTCAATAAAAAAGTTTTCGGTGAAGCAGCTCTAACACAAATAGAAGTGTTTATAAAAAATTTGTATTATTTTATATTAATTTAAATTAAAAATTTAATTTTAAAAATTTTAATTTTTTTCTTTTGCTTTTTTTTCTATTTTTTTCATCCATTTTGAGAAGTAGATTTTAGTTAGGAAGGGGAAAGGAAAAAAAATTAGAATAAAGCAATACAAAAACATTTTGGTTTAAATATAAAATAAGGTTTTAAATTAGCAATAAAAAATCTATTACGCCTTATTTTAAAGGGTGAACCAGAGCTTCTTTGAAATCCCAGATGGAACGGATGAATAAATTTGAAATGCTTATTGTTGTTGATTTTGGATGTAGGCATATGTATACATGTGTGGATGGTATGTATATTTACGTGGTTTATGTATTTCCTTGTCAAGTGTGTTTTTTTGAATGTAGTAATAAGCTATACATGAATATACATATTTTGTAAATGGATAATATATGGTTCGACTGTATCGTGGCATTGTGTATAAATGAAGCGGAATATTTTTGTAAATAAGAGCAAAACAATGGGCGCTTTCATACGATGCTTCAAAGAAGTGGCCTCATCTCCGTCTCTTTCCCCGTCTGCCTATAAAATCGGATTTAATAGCAACTCATAGGCTGGAGCCACACGAGATTTTAATTTCTGGTTTCAAACTAAGTCGTAATAGATTTTTTATTGTTAATTTAAACCTTTATATTAAATGAAAACACCTAATTTTTTTGTATTGTTTTATTCTGTTCTCTCGAAACTAAAATTTAAACAAAAATCTACATCTCAAAAATACCCTTCAATTTTTTTATTTTCATTTCTATTTTTGTCAATTCGGATTCACAGACAAAAATTTTATGTCGCACAATTTTTGTCCGTGAATCCGAAATGACAAAAATAGAAATGAAAATAAAAAATTTTAAGGGCATTTTTGAGATATAAATTTTTGTTTAAATTTTATTTTCGAGAGTATAGAATAAAACAATACAAAAAAATTAGGTGTTTTCATTTAATATAAAGGTTTAAATTAACAATAAAAAATCTATTACGACTTAGTTTGAAACCAGAAATTAAAATCTCGTGTAGCTCCAGCCATAAACCAATTTTTTTTTATTTTTTGGTGAATCGACACTAATCCAAACGAAAATGAGATACAAGATTCAAGGCCATTTTTTACATGTAAATTTTGGTTTGACCAGTGCCTTCTACGTGAGTCGACAACCAGATGTCAGCATAATTAAGTAAAAATAATACACTTTGCCTCCTTATTACGACGGCAATAAATTTCACAAACTTAACAAATAAAAATCAGAATTATTGTACAATAAATTAATGAATTATGAATAATTTTAGTGTAATTGATTTTCTTAATTCATAAATTGAATTTTTTCGATCCACATTCAAGAAGTTAATGAGAATTTAAAGAAATGCGCCTATTTAGATAACGCAATACAAAGTTGTAGTGTATTTCACTACAAAAATATAAACAAAACCGTGAGAGCAGAGAATATTATATGATCATTTTGTTTCTATTTTGTCATTTCATTTTTGTATTTTATTGTCATTTTCATTTAGTGTCACATAATTAGTCGAAGCCGTACGGTACGATGCATTTTTTCTGTATTTTACATGATATCCGTACTTATTTTCCTATTTTTATTGAATCTATGTACCAATTACAATAATTTTGAATTAGATGATATTACAAATCGACTTATGTTGGATAAAAATGACAAAAAAATGCCAAAATCTAAAATAAAAATGTACATACATTACTAGAAAAATTAAAAAAACGAATATCCTTCGGCTTCAACAGTTTGTTCGAAACTAAACAAATAAAATTACAAAACAACTGGAGAGAGAAATAAAATTTTTATTGTTTGATGAAATTTATTTTGGTTTTATGAGAACGAAGCGGAGCCAAAAACTAGCAAAAACTGAAAAACGGAAATAAAAAATGAATAACCTTCTACTTCGATGTAATAAATGCAACTAAATATATTTTGTGATGTAATTTTCCTTTTTAAAATTTATCTGCCATCTAGTTGAACCATCGACTTAGCGTGTCGTCATCAGTTGGTGTAAGCGGCCAGTGGTTTGAGAGGCATTGGTTTAACTTTGTTTTCGAGAGAGCATAATAAAACTATGTACAACAAACATAAAGAGGTGAAATATTCCCATGTTTCATTTTCGTCGTTTTGTGCGCATTACGTCACTTGTAGCCAGCAAACCGCAAATTTACATTAAATTTGTCGATTTTTCGATTATTTGGGTAAATCTGCAATGAACGTATTTTTTTAACGTTTTTGTTTAGTTTAGTTTTGATAAATACAGTTTAACTAAACACTTTTTAATGGTTTACCCTTTATGTTTCATTTTATGGACGAAATATTTGTGGAAATAGCCCGTCGAGATATATTTTTAAAGTCGACGGCAAAATATGGATAGAATAATTTGACTATATAACATAAAACTATAAAATTGTTAATACAATTATTTACTTACAAAATATTATGTATTTACAAGTCCCTTTTTACAAAAATTTATATTTTTTTATGGCATAATCATTTTTGCCGTTTATTTTCGATTGTCTTAAAAATTATATGTAGCTCAAAAGTATTGTTTTCTTATGTTCGAATATTTTAGATATTATTACACCATATAACATAATATAGTTACATATAAATATTAAAATATATTAAATAAAAATTCAGTTCACAAATTCTTGCTAATGATATTATACCTTTGTTTCTCCATTAACAATTTTCAAAAATATTCGTGATCTTAAGAATTCATTTATTTAAATAGATTATGTACTTTAAATTACAAATTAAAATTAAATCTCGATTTTATTTTATTTGTTATTTTATGATTTCCGCGGCATATGTGTAAATTACATTTATCAATTATGTGTAATTTATTTTCGATGTACATATCCATACTGCGGTGGCTTGAGTCCGGTAGCTTCTTCGTTTCTTTCTCCTTTACCTATACAATTTATACGTTTTATAGATGGGGGACGATATGAGTGTGCACGATAAGTTATATTGGGTGAACTATGCGAAGACATTTCAAAGTGATTTTTTCCGACAATTATTTACACATACATGAAATTTATCGATGAGTCGGGGCTCATTGTGTGCGCGTGAATGGTATTTTAAGGCCAGAAACCGGTCTCATGTCAGTCCTCGTGTGGTTTCCCCCAATGTAATTTAAATTCCAGGGATGCCAACTTAGCGATTTTGCCGCTGTTTTTAGCGGTTTTATTATAAGCGCTGCGATAAAATTCATATCTTGCCGCTATAGCGGCTTTTTTAGCGATTTTGTTTTACATATTAGCGATTTTTAGTGATATTTATAGCTTTCAAAATTGTTTAAAATGGTATTACTTTCCTCATCCATCTTCCATTAGAATTTGTTTTTCCATTATAAATTTAGAAATCGATTAGTTCTATGAGCATTTTTCATGTTAATAATTAATTTTCTAGTTTGTGTGGTTGGCATACATTACTTTTACACCGTAGTTTTCTTCTCTTTATTTTCCTTTATGATGATAATAATTATATAAAATATTAAATAATATCTATATCAATCCAAAAATCAAATTTACTCGTGTTGGTTGTATTTCTTCATTTCGTGTCAGTAGCAGTAGCGTGTTTAAACATTAAATTTTTGTTGGTTCAGTGAATAATAGTGATCATTCGTGATGTTATAGAAAGATCTTCTAAAGTGTTTGGCTATAATTATTTCAACAGTGATTTAGTTTAATTATTTTCAATAACTGGCTGGTGAAAATTGTCACACTTATAAATTGCCTAAAGAGGTTGTTGCAAAAATTGCTGCTATGCAGTCGTACAAAGGAGGAGACGAGGATATAGATGAAATAATTGATATAATTGATATTGATTAAATTATTTAACGTTTATGAATGATATGAATTCAAAATTCAGTTTAGCTATAATTATGTTTTTGAAAGAATATTGTATTTTCGTTTACAATGAAAGGCATGGTTTATGTGATCTATGTACATATACTGATGTATCTACTATTTTAATAAATAAATAATTATTTAACAAATGTTAAAAAAAAATTAAAACTGTTTCCTTCAATTTTTTACAAGCTTCGCGATTTATTTCTTCTTAAATTAGTAGTTTTTCACCATATTATGTTGAAATATTTAAAATTTATTAATTATATTTTTTTGGATGGTTATTACTACATATTTCTTTTTAGTGACATCTAGTGATATTTTAATAATATTCGTTTAGCGGTTTTTAGCGGTTTTTTAATTTTTATTTGGCGACAAAGCTATTTGGGAGTTGGCAACACTGTTAAATTCATGTATGTATAATATGTACATACATTGATAGGTGTTATTATTATTTATTATTAACTAATTTTAATGATTATTTAACTGATTTATAATTTATTTAATTAAATTGATTTTCTCTCTCATTATTAATAATGCACGATAAACATTTTGTACCATATTTCCAATTTCAAATAATATAAATAAAACATATTTTTTCTTAGACTGGTTGAAAACGGTGAGACCTTATGTCGCACATGGTATGGAGGGGTGACAAAACTGGAAAAAAATTATCTCTTTGAGTAAATTCACTAGAAATATGCACAATCTTTATAGATTTCATATCCCGCAATACAAACATTTTTATTATTCCTTCACCAAAAATGATAAGCGCAAAGTGTCGTTCTTCGTTTTATGATTTTGGAATTTAATAACTTAATTAGTATTTTTTGTTTTGGCTCTCCTGGAAAATTTTAATTTTTGTGTTGTGTCATTTCATGTCATGTGTGTTATGTGTTACGGCATGGCAAAGGGAAAATGGTTTTTATTTTTATTTTCGCTTGTAACGACAAGTAAATCTTTGATGTGTCTCGTATTTTTAATGTTGACTATTTTTTAAGATTGCTTACTGCTGGCACTATTTTCTATGATAGAATTTATCTGGCTCAACAACATTTCTCGAAACAGGTTGGCAATTGCATTGGAACGTCAAACACGAATATCGATTGATTTGAGTTCTGAATCCTATTCAACGACTTGCTCATGCACCAATTATGTAAGAATCCTTCAGCGTGGTTTTATTTTCGATTCGTGTCATCACCTCACGTAAACTTTGATATTTTTTTTTTTTGATTGACTGATATGTGCGGAATTGTCTCAGTAATCTGTTTCTAGACAGTATACTGCGGAAGATGCTTACATTTATTTTTGGGTATGAATTGGGCCGGATTGGAATTCTAGCAAACTTTAGTTTTGGGAAGTTGGATTTGACTGGGCCACTTCTTAGCGGGTTAAGGCCGAGTTTGTTTCGGCTATGGTAGATAGAGGAGCTGGATAGTTCCTTGGCCGATTTTTTTCGGATTTGTTTTGTAGAAAAATCCAGAACTTCATCCAATTTATGTTGGAGTCTCGGTAGGTAAACAATATGATTCATTAATAGAAGATGCAAGCCTTCAACTAAACCCCAACTATCTTAAAAATTTATTTAATTCATTACCAAAGCAAATTGTAAAACCTAAAAAAAAATTAGTGAACGTATTTCATTGTCGGGGAGTGTACTTTACTAACCTACACAACTGAACTGAATGCTCATTTTTATAGAAAATTCATAAATGTATGCTCCGCTGTAGTTTAAATTTAATGATTAATTACTACACTATGACGGATGATTTCAAATATGTATTTTTTGAATATTTTATTAAAAATATTAATTTTTTGTGTTATTCAAAAATTTATGTTCAAAAATTTTCCATTTGCCACCGTTTTCTTATAGCAACTCAATAAAAGCTTCCCCTCTATTTAAAGCTCTCATTTTAATATTACCGTTCTTTAAAATCATAGATAGCTCTGTCAATATTCACTATTTTAATTTTTTAATGCTGTTTTAAGCGCGATTTAGATGATGAAAAAATGTTGGTAAGCAAAAAAAGAAGAGTTTGGTATATTAAAATTTTCATGTGTATGACAAGGAAAGAATAACATCGTGCAAAAATGATGCTGTGCGTTTTCGTCTTTTTTTGAGCAAATGCTGCCATAAAATAAACAAATTGCCATAAAATATAATCGACCCGAGTATATTTTATGGCAATAAATATTATTTATGGCAGTTTATATTTCTTTCTCAATTCAACTAATGCGAAAAATTTACATTGTGTGCAGCTTTAAACACACAGCAAACATTTTGCTGAGCCAACATTTTTTTATCATTTAAATCGCTATTTGTTAAGAAAATGAAGACATTTTTTGATTGTAAACAATTGTGTAAATTTTTCGTGCTGATTTTTTCTTTAATTAAATTATTTTTATGTGATTTAGCAAAGTACGCTACACGCAAATTTGTATACATCTGCGACAGAAGACCAAAATTTTTCTCGTAAAATAATAATTAAAACAGAAGTATATACAGATTATAATATAATTGTGACGTCGAGTACTTTTAAAAACAAAAATTTGTTATTTTTGTTTATTGATTACTAGAGAAGGATTATTTTACGATTTATGACAGCAATAAAAATTTAATTTTCACAAAAATCGGTATATCGAGCCTAAAACCTTCATAAATTTGAAATAGTAGATTTTATATTAAAAATAATGCCTATAATAAAATTAATGCAGTTTTTCACTGTGTACGCAATTTTATAACCAACATTACTTTTTATAGGTTCACTTTCAATAATATTCACCACATTTAAAATAAATTACCCATAGCACTCTTGAGCAGCTTCGGAAAATCAACTTCTCATATATTCTAAATAAAAGCTCTTCAATCACACTTAACCCTAATTCCAATGAAATTATACCATTTTGAAGTTTTGTATATATCCATTTATCTTCTGGTCAAAAAGTGTATCGTAATCTCGTGTACACCAATGACCCAATCTCTCCATTCCGTTTCAAAGGGTTAAATGTATATTAAATTGTTTGCCCTTTATTTCAATTTATATAACATGTATACGTTTGTAAAAACACTAAAAGTTAATCAACTTGATTTACATCGGAACCATGAAGAAAGCGCACATAATAAAGTTAGAGTCAAAATAATAAACATATTATATGTTCCCATAAGCATATAACAACATTATGTAATAAAAATATATATAGGCACTTTAATTTCCTCCGTCACGACGCACGCCACTACATCCAGCGTCACATCATAAAAGCATATTTCAACTCAATTAAGAACAGAACAAAAAATTTCCTTCTTGGCGTTTCACACCTTATTCATTCGAGACCAAAACTCATAAAAATCTAAATTTATTTTACCCTAAGATGAACGTATACAGTGCGCGTATATTTTCTAGCATCACCATAAAAAATTAAGCTTTATCACGTACGGTATTATTTTTAATACAGTGAGCAATTTATTATTATAATATTATCCTTATCATCATCTCTCATTAAGTAATAAACAGATTACATTGCGAATCTGTCAAATTACATCTCAAAGTATATAATTAAAAAATATGTTCAACAGAAAGCTCATTTCTAATTATATCGTAAAAAGTTTGAAAAAAAAACTTTTTTTTTATGTAATTTCTGGTTTTTTCTTGCTTCTTCATTACATGTTTAGCGTTTTATTTCACACTCACCATAAAAGCTCTCAAGCAACGTTATACCATCGATCACCATAAAACACATATTGGATTCTTAAACTTTTTACTATTTTTGTTTTTGTTGATGTATAGTAGGATGTTTTCGTAGAGGATGTGGCTTTCTGATTTTATGATTAGTTTTCTCTTCTGGTCTGATTTTAAAATTGAGCTTTTATTAAATTTGTTATTGCAATAAAATTGGTTCTGTAATGTTAAGAACAAGGCCACCTTTTCTATGTACGTAAAAAGCTTGTTCGGTTTAGCTTTTACTTTGTGTGTGCTTTCTGCTTTCTACAACGCAAACATATTTTGTTTTGTAATTTTTAACAATCAAGTTTACGGGTGCGTATATGCAAAACAACGGGGGGAAATCCGAAATGTGAAAAATTGAAAAACAAAATACGTATACACAAACGGTTAGTAAAATGTATGGGTGTGTACAACGATGCGAAACAAATTGTTTTATGTTAGTGTGTGTGTAGCACTTTTATTTTTTTATTTTAAATTAGATTGTGAAATATAAATAAATAAAATTAAATTTGATTTGTTATGATTTTGATTTTATTTATTTTCTTGGAACATCTCATGTATACTGTTATGTAATATGGGTGACGGCTGTTTGATGTTAAAATAACAAAACAAAAAAGATTTCGTTGCTGGGGAGCAGGCCTTAACTTTATAAAGTAATTTTCAATGTATATGTATGTTTTTCCATTTTGTGATGTTCGCTCGATTTTTGTCTAGTCAAGCATATGAAAATGTTTTTAAGTGGCTGTATCAAAGAACAAAAAGGATTTTTATTTTAATAATTTTCTATTTGATCCAAAGGTTTTTAAAAAAAATTAAACGAACATTTACTTTTGGTGTTCAAATTCTATTTTTAGTATCTTGTGTTTTGGTAAGAAACGCTGTTTTGCAATATTTTTATGAGATCGTTGGCAATTAAAATGGATGCGATAACAGCTGCTATTTGTACCAACCAAATGACACAGTGGTTAAAGCTTTGGCGTTTGGATCGGGAGGTACCGGGTTTGAATCCCGATAGGGGCAGGATGCAAAGGGAATTTTCATCTACAAATTACGATCTGTGATGAAATGGAACACATCTATGACCCCCTGTCGGAGTGCAAAACTCATGGGCCGACCCATCTTCCATGCCAGTATAGGCTGGCATGGAGCTTGCAATGTTAAGATGGTTATAAAAATCGAACCTATAGCCGTACGTCTTCGATTTGGCAAATGATGCGTAAAGTAAGACGGAAAATAAACCGCGAAAGAGCAGGGAGTGCTTCGGCCCCAATGATGGCATGGACTACAAAAAAAAAAAAAAAAAAAAGCTGCTATTTTTATTTTTATAATAACCAACCCAGTAAAAAAATGGAGGAGTGAGTATGACATGGCCAACACCAGGCTTTCTTTTACCACGATTGTAAACGTAGATCTCGAATGCACCACACTTGATTTGTAAAGCGAAAAATTATACTTACCAGAAGTACAGTGTCATGCACAAAAACAAGTATTCTGGTAAAATTGAGATAGAAACAAGAGACAAATATAGCTTTCATAAAAATAGTATTAAATAAGAAATACGAAAGGTCATGTATTCATTTAAACTGATTTTATGCAACTCCGCTTATTAATAATATTTTACATTTTATAAATACGGTGTGCAAGTAGAAACTCTGCTTTTTTGGTCCTGCTTTTTTGGTCCAAAATTTGTGCCAATAATATCTGTGGTCTTTTGCCATTTATCAGGCAGATGATAAATGAATTTGCGACAGAAACCCGATGGTTGCGAAGCATAATAGTCATTGAGCCATTTTTGCACATCTTCAACTTTCGTGAACCGCTGGTTAAATATGATGACATCGATCTGTCATGCGGCAATATCGTCTTCCGCCTTCCTTGGCCCGTAAATGGTCTTTTGTCCTCCAGAGCATCACTGAATTTGACCAATTGGACCTGGTAACATTAAGCCTTAACAGTTTGATTATCGTTCCAGAAGCTCGTAGTAAATGATTCCTTTCCAATCCCACAAGACACACAGTAACACTTTCTTGGTATGAATATTCAGTTTTTTGATGGGTGGCCTGGATCAACCAACGGTTTTCTGCGTTTATTATTATTGTACAAAATCCAATGTTCATCACCCGTAATGATTTTGGGCAAAAAATTCTTTCTTTTGTACCGAGAAAGCAAATTTATGCAGATATCAACTCTTCGGTTTTTGTTGTCTTCGATGAGGAGTCCGCATTTTTCTTTCTTCTGTATTTTTCACATTGCATGTAATCAATATTGGTTGGTGAGTAACTCCTAACCCCTTCCTACCTCCTTTGCAAGCTCTTTTTGAGTTTGACACAGATTCTCATCCAATAAAATTTTATCTACGTTCAAATTGTTTTACTGCACCTTGACGTGGGTCGTTCTCAAGGATAAAATTACCATCTCGAAATCTTGCAAACCGGAACGACAGCTTGTAAATGACTGGAATTTATATCATCAAAATAGCAATGACTAAGCTATACATGTATCCAAAATGGCGGGCGATTTAGATGCGTTCAAGTATATTTTAATGCAACCAACTTCAGAGCCGAGTTTCTACTTGCACACCTAATATAATTATTTGCTGTTTTATCTCCAACATGATCAAATTTCCTGATATTAATAATTTTTCATAGCTTTTATTTAATTAACCTTCCAGCGGTGATGTGGTTGCCGGTGACTTGGGTGTCGGCGCCATTTTCAGTATCAGCAACATGGTTGGGTCGGCAATGTGGCTTGTCGGCGATCTAGTAGTGTTAGCTTAATTGTTTTGTCAGCCAAAATCCCTTCCAGTGACGTGGTTATCGAAACGTCTGGCCTGTCACCGATAGACCGTGGAAGTCGGTGATAACGTAGACTATTTGCAGACAACGCAGACTACTTGTAGACAACGTCGATGATCATTGAAATTCTACCAGTATTGTTTAATACGATAAAATATATTTCCATGTAATTATTATTGAGTACCTCATGCCTTTTTTTTGTCTAATACTGTATGCCTTAAGTCGAATTTTTGTTTAAATTTCCAATCGGTAGCTAGCACATAACAGTTACAATTACATGTCTCTTGTTAAACCAAAATATGCATGATATTTACATATAAACTGCAAACTTTGTTTAGGTTTGCTTTACCTAAGTAAAAATAAAGTCGAAATTGTTAAACTGTAATTTAGTTAGCAAATTTTAATTGATGCTGTGTGCTTCAGGTCGATTTATTCGACTAAATTATGAACTAAAATAAATTGCTTAGTAATTCACAAAAAATATTCATAGGTGGTAGTAACATCAACAAAACAAGCTAATCGAACACTAAACTGTCGACTTTTCGTGGATAAAGGAAATATTAAATTAAATTAAAATAATGGAAGTTGATACATGGAAGTTGCATTATTAGCAAATGTAACTATAAACAACGAAATGTTTAATAATAAAAAAATGTAAGAAATGTAAGAAATAAAGAAATGTTTAAAAATAACATTTGACAACTAAATTGAAAAGCTACCTCGCGCGGAGACTTTTCGTTTGTAACCTGGCGGCGAATATAGTAAGGTCACATCAAAAAAGTTTAGTTCATAATTAAGCCGAAAAAATTGACCTGAGACACATTATAGCATAAATGTTTGACACGGCTTGTTTTGCGCCATCTTTGAGCGACTATTATAAACTAACCATTGATTTTTTTAGTTGGAAAGTTAGATAATAATAGGCCAGGTACACAGTTTAAATTACTGATTAAACTAAATTGCCGTTAGTTAGTACTAGCGATTTGCAGTTGCTACTATAATAAAATGTACGGGGTCTAATATTTGTTAGAGAATTATAATATAATTTCAGTTCATTATGATATATACGGAATATTTACGGTTCTACCAGGAAAATTATCCAAAACACAAACCTCTATTTGTTCAAAGTTGTTTATTGAAAACTTATGGTCTAAACTTGAAAGCGAAACCAGAAAATCCAAAAAGATCCAAGCTGTTCTAAAACAAAATGGATAGCCTACCACATATTAATAAATTAATTATACAATGTGATAATATTAGCTACGACATATGAATTAATTTTTTAAAGAATTATTAAAACTGCATCATTTTAGATGTGACATGTTTTTACGTAGAAATTTTGATTTTTATTACTATTTTATTATAAATTGAATTTTTAATTTGTTTTGTTTTATGTAATTAACAATTAATACTGAAGCTTATAATAAATATAAATTAAAAATAGATATTTAAAATTGTTTATTGGATATTTACTTTAAAAAAATGGCTTGTATCATTTTGGCTGTGACCCACTGTGTTTGTCGGCAACAGTGTTAAAAGATGATAAAACTATAAAAATTACTGATTAAAATGTATAAAATTAAAAAATTATAATTGCAAGCAAAAAAGGTGACAGTTATATACTTGAAGTCGTACACAAAAAATTTGCTTGTAATAATGAGAATATGCGACGAACATGGAGCAAATACTGCTAAAAAATATAATCGATTGTGCAAAAATTTCAATAAAAAGAGAAATTGGAGAAAATGTTTTCTGAAGAGTCAATTTTAACAAGGATCAATCGATCCATTCTGCAAAACGATTTTGAATGGTGAAAAGCGTTTGAGTGTATCCCTACTCAGATACTACTCAACCAAAAGATCACAAAAGAAATAATCAACTGGTTGCTATGAAGTAAAGTTTAGTGTCAAATCAAAAAAAGTTGTCAATTTCTTTACCCCAAAATTAAAAACCACACGACGATTTGGGTGTCGGGGAAGTGAAGTCAGTGCTATGGTTGTGTCGTCGGAGTGGCTTGTCACATGTTGGCGATTTAGTTGCGTATTCTCATTGAGTTTCTCGGCCAAAAGACGGCGATGTGGATGCTACCAGCGGTACAACTATTCCTGATAATTATATTGTTTTTTATCAAAATCTAAGGCACTTTTAAGTTGAACTTATATTGCTCACATCTACATTACCAGCAACACAAAAGCAAATTTGGAGGTGTGGTGTGAGCTACACTGATGCTGTGTGCACACGACGATTTTTTCGTCTAAATTTCCAACTAACTAAATTGATGGTTAGTTCATACCAATCGTTCAAAGATGGCACAAAACAAACCGCTTCTGATCTTTAATTAAAATCTGCTATATAAACTTAAATTTAGCACTCTAAGAAACATTTCTAATCGGTAATTGATAAATCGAAACTAAGTTTGCAGTTTAGAACTAAATATCGGGTAGATTTTGGTTTATAAATATTAGAGACATATAACAATACCTGGGTGAACTAACGATCAATTTAGTTAGTCGGAAATTTAGACAAAAAAATCGGCGTCAAGCACACAGCATGAGAGAAAAATTTTGGTTTGTAAAATTAAAAAACGAAGTTTTTAATTTCTAAAAGTTATAAGTTTTTTTGAATTTAAAAAGTATTCTTTTGAAATTAAATGAAATTTTTTCTAACTAATAAATAGCTTTTTTATTTTAATAACATATTTTGTAAAATTATTTATAAAATACTTTTTACATTTAAAAAGTTTATTTATTTAAACAGAATAATTTATTTCAAAAGAAGAGTTTTAGCATTTAAAAACAATTTTTTTGATAACAATGACAACTTATGAAAATGTTTATATTTATTGTTCTACCAGAAATCCCGTTGTTTTATTTTTCAATTCATCTATATTTTATTTTTTTTTTTGAAGTTTTTTGGACAAAATATTATTTTCAAATACAATGACATAATTCGCCAAATCGATATGTTCTTGTGTTATACTAAAGGTATGAAGGTTTGAATTTTTGCAGTTTGGTCATTGCAACCTGATGAGTACTGAGTAGAACAACTTTTATCAGTACGAGTCGGAACCAAACTGCCAAGAAAGAACTTGGAAGAGGTTCTCATTAGATTTTTTAAGGATTGTGTGTATTTTTACACAATGGCCCTGGGGGTTAAAAATTGTGAGGAGGAGTTAATTTTTTACTTTTCGTGGTAGATATATTATATTACGATTATGAGTAGATGGGTTGTTGATATAATTGTTGTCGCATAACTCTCTCTCTCTCTGCTACGCCTACGCGTCCCCGTATAATACCTATTTGCGATATCAAACATAAAGAATATTAATTATTGATCATCTCTTTAGTAGTGTTGCTTTCGCAAATCCGCTTAGCTTAGCCGAGAAATGTGACAGCAACAACTTTTGGTTTTAATTTTTCTGTGTTAGTTCATTTTCTTAATATTTATTTTATTTTTTTTTATTTTATGAAATAGAACAAATTAAATTCGGTATTTTGCTATGCTAAATTATTCTACAAGATAAATTTTTCGAGAAAAATAGAAAAAATAACGCCTTGCGGTAAACACCATAACCATAAAATGATTTATTTCCCCTAATCCTAAAAAACTGTTCCTAACATTCTAAAACAATCGGCTTTAATACAATGCAATTGTTGTTGTAATCTTTTGAAAGACAGTCGTAAACACTGTTGTAATCTTTTGAAAGACAGTCGCAAACATTGTGAATGTCATTGTATTAGTAAAGTAACAATAAAATTGTGTGACATTTGATAAAAAATAATTATTTAAAAATTTAAATAAATCTTATAAAACTAAGAAATAGTTTTTTTATTCTTAAAAAACAATTTATTAAAATTTAAGAAAACTGTTTGACATATAAGTAAGGTAAGTATTTTTGAAAATAAAAACAACTTTTTGTTATTTTTATAAACAAATTTGGCGAAAAAATTTATTTTAAAAATAAAAAGATTATCCTTTTAATTTTAAAAACGAGACTTTTCGCTTAAAAAATATATGTATAGTTTTTTGATTTTATATGTATATTTTTTTTATATTTTTAAAGGTTTTTTTTCTCAGTGTTATGATTGTCGACCAAAATTCCAGTAGGCTATGTGATTTGTAGTATGTAGTTTGTCGGCAATCTGGTTGTATCGGCTAATCGAGCTTGTCGGCCAAAATTTGTGTTATGGAGATTTGGATGTCGGCGTTCGGACGGGTCGGCAACATTGTTGTGGGCGATGAGGCCCATACCCGAATAAAAATAAGTTCTACTCATCATTTCAATTTATAAAATAGCATTCAAAATTAGTGTTAAATTCGAAAGTTTGACAATCGGTTAAGATATAGCAAAGATCCACTTAGAAAATCCAAATTGTTCATAATTAAATTTTTAAATCTCAAAATTAGATTTAGTTGGATATACAAAATTGTCGAGTTTCAGTCAGAAACGCTAAATACAAAAAAATCGTCTCCATTTTAAGAGTTACGCAATCGCAGCAAGTAATCCAAAATCATCAACTAAACTGCAAAAATAAACTTAGAACAACCATATTTCAGAACTTCATCCAAAATTCACAATATAATATAATACAGTCCTAAATATACCTGTTTTGATAATAGGCGGCTAGCTTAGGAAATAGTTAACTAGTTCAAATTTGGTTAGTACACTGCAATAACCACTAGCTTCGGCACTTGGACCGGGAGTTACTGGGTTCGAAGCTCACCAGAGGCTGGATGCAAAGCGAATTTTCGTAATCGATTACGATAGGTGATGTCAATAAACATAACTAAGACCGCCTGTTGGAGTGCAGAATTCAGTGCCGACCCACCGTCCATGTTTATGTACAAGTTGATATTGAGCTTTCACTACACTGAGAAAAATTTTGGTTTGTAAAATTGAAAAACGAAGTTTTTAATTTCTCAAAGTTATAAATTTTTTTGAATTTCAAAAGTATTTTTTTGAAATTAAATGAAATTTTTGCAAACTAATAAAAAGCTTTTTTATTTTAAAAACATATTTTGTAAAATAATTTATAAAATACTTTTTAAATTTAAAAAGTTTATTTATTTAAATATAATAATTTATTTCAAAAGAAGTTTTTTAGCATTTAAAAACAATTTTTTTGATAATAATGACAACTTATGAAAAATTTTATATTTATTGTTTTGCCAGGAATCCCGTTGTATTATTTTTCAATTCGTCTATATTTTAATTTTTATTTTAAAGTTTTTTCGGCTATTTATATAATTCGCCAACTCGATATGTACTTGTGTTATACTAAAGATATGAAGGTTTGAATTTTTGCAGCTTGGTCAGTCGAACCGAATGAGTACTGATTGGGTAAAACAACTTTTTGAGGATGTTCTCATTATATTTTTGTAAGGGTTGTGTGTATTTTAACACAATGGCCCTGGGGGCTAAAAATTGGGGAGGGGGAGTTAATTTTATACTTTTCGTGGTAGAAATGTTATGTTCTTATGAGAAGATGACCCTTTGGTTTTGCTGACTTGAACAGTCGCAAACAATAATTACTTTGATTTAAAAATACGTGACATTTGTTAAAAAATATTTATTTAAAAATTAAAATAAATCTTTTAAAACTAACCAATAGTTTTTTTATTCTTAAAAACAATCTCTTAAAACTTAAGAAAACTATTTGACATAAGTAAGGAAAGTATTTTTGAAAATAAAAACAATTTTTTTATTTTTATAAACAAATTTGGCGAAAAATTTATTTTAAAAATAAAAAGATTATCCTTTTGATTTTAAAAACGAGTTTTTTTGCCTAAAAAATATATATATATTTTTTTGATTTTATATGTATATTTTTTTATTTTTACTGGTTTTTTTTCTCAGTGTATGCAAGTGGTATACTGCAATTGTGTGAATGGGTGGTGTGTGCGTGAAAGAAAAAAAAGGGGGGGGGGGGGGTAATTGACCTTCAAAGGACTTTAAATCCACTGAATAATTTCTTTAAAAAAAAAAATATCAAATCATCATTTTGGGGTATATTTTTTTATTTTATTAGTATTTTATTTATTATTATTATTTTTTTTTTTAACGGTATGCACGAAAAACTTCCAGGTACATATTTTAAAAAGGAAATGTTTATAAGTAATATACGTTTGAAATTTTGTTTGAATCAACGTATTGTGGATAGTGGCGTGATACATGCTTCCATGCTTCTGAGAGTGAATCGCCAAATACAAATTTAACATTGAAGTCTGTAAGAGAAATAATTAGAACGAATCAAGAAATTGACCAGCCTCAAAAAGTTAGATTGACAGGAATAGAACAGATATCACAATCTTAAATTTCTGGGAACTAAGTTTGAGTTTAATGAAGGGCTGCACGAGAATGCAGGTAAATATTATGACGTAAATTGCAATTTTACTTAATAATGTTAACGAAAATATATTTACATTAAGATTTTGAAGATTCCGGATATGTACCAGAAAGCTAATCGTCTGATTCAAATATAACATCCTCAGTTTTCAGCGCATTCACACCATGTGTGCCTAAATCGAACGCTGTGAGAATAACGCAGGACATGACATTTCTCACTTGATATTTTTCAGCCAATAGTATTTTTTGTACCAAAAATATTTATTTTATACAAGAAAAATCAAAAAAAAATCAACTGATCGGAAAAATCATTTTCCTATTGGGAAACTCGTATATTTAATATTTATCATACATACAAAATTTAAAAATTTCTAAAAATTAAATGGGTAAAGTGTCGCGGTTGGAAATTAGTAGATAAAATGAAATGTTTTATTAACGGTTACATATGAAAAAAAATTCAGTTCCGTCGAAGATATGCGGAATATATAGGCCACCTAATTCTGACCCTGCATCGTTTATTAACCCTGCAAACTATAAATCTATACACGATTTTATTTTAGTTGGTGACGTTAACATACCTTAACAATTTTAACTTACAATTTTAACTTAATCTCAGAATATAACGCAACTTTGCTTTTTTATTTGTTTCCTTTTCTCTCGTGGTATGATTGTAACAAACATTTTCTTTACCAGACCATTGAATCGTAATATTTTAGACCACATTGGTAATAGTTTTCTTAATATTGAGCAATTTTAACATTGAAGTCGACATAAGAGATCATAGTGTTGTACTCTCAAAATTTCGCTTCAAGTCTAAAAATACACTAATTACAAAAAAGTTAACCAGTTCTTTGAAGATTTTTTATTGTTTACATTTTTGAATACTATTAAAGTTAGCCAAAAGTTTCCAGACGATAGATCAAAAAAATCGATAATGCAGATAGTGTCTTCACTTTCCAGCCGAAAATATATAAATACGTCACCGTTGTTCAACATTCTCCAGCCGAAAGTCATCAGCCGAAAAATTATTTCAACAACACATCAACAGAAACCAATTTGAATGTTTTAGTATGCGAAGGCTGTTGTAAAACCTAATACTATTTAAACTTGAGAAATACAAATGTTTAAATCAATCAATCATAATTTGAAAAGCAATATTGTTAACCTTGCTGCCAATGAACAAAAGTATGGTGGGGGTGTCACTATGGCCATTTGATATGTCATAATGTTGGTCAACTTCGGCTTAATTATGTAAAAATTCTCATGGGGATTCTCGCTAATTCAATATATCGAGAATGCATTGAATGGCCTGTCGTTCTTGATTAGCATGCCTTGTCATTGATGCCACTATGGTAACTTGATAGGCTATCATGTTGGTTAACCGAAGCCTAACTGTGGATGCATATTGAATTAGCAAAATTGCATCCTCGTTTGCGAAACGAAATTAACCAATTAATGAAACCGGTTAACGAAATTCTGATGGGGATACGGGGGTGAAATTTGACAAAATTTCCATAGTTCAATTTGTGAAAAATTCATTGAATGGCCCGGCGCTCTTATTAAACCTAAATTCGCATCGATGCCACTATGGCCATTTGATAGGCTCTAATGCCTGTTAACAACAGACCCATTTTTAAGAAATTATGATGGGGATACAGAGGTGTAATTAGAAAAAAATTTCAAATGTTTCTGTCGTTAACAGACCTTACGGCCTACTATATTGTAATAGTGGTATCATTGTAAATTAAGGTTAAACAAGAGCGGCGGGCCATTAAATGAATTTTTCAGGAATTGAACTATGGAAATTTTGTCAAATTGCACCCCGTATCCCCATCAGAATTTCCTCAAAATTGGACCGTCGTTAACAGGCCTTACGGCCTATCAAGTGACCATAGTGGTATCAACGCGAATTCTGATTAAACAAGAGCGCCGGGCCATTCAATGAATTTTTCAGAAATTGAACTATAGATTTTTTTTTCAAATTACACCTCTGTATCCCAGGCATTAGGGCCTATCAAATGGCCATAGTGGCATCATTGCAAATTTAGGTTAAATAAGAACGTCAGGCCATTCAATGATTCTTTCACAAATTGAACTATGGATTTTTTTTTCAATTTACATCCCTGTATCAGAATTTCCCATCAGAATTTCTTTAAAACTGGACTGTTGCTAACAGGGACTAGAAACTATCAAATGGACATAGTAGCATCATTGCAAATTTAGGTTAAATAAGAGCGCCAGGCCATTCAATGAGTTTATCAGAAATTAAACTATGGATTTTTTTTTCAAATTGCACCCCTGTATCCACAACATAATTTTTTCAAAATTGGATTGTTTTGCATTAGGGCCTATCAAATGGTCATAGTGGCATCAATGCAAATTTAGATTAAACAAGAGCACCGGGCCATTCAATGAATATTTCAGAAATTGAACTACGGAAATTTTGTCAAAATACACCTCTGTATCCCAGGCATTAGGGCCTATCAAATGGCCACAGTGGCATCAATGCGAATTTAAGTTAAACAAGAGCGCCTCAATCAATGAATTTTTCAGAAATCGAACTATGAAAATCTTGTCAAATTGCACCCCCCGTATAACCATCAAAATTTTTTCACAATTGGTCTAATGTAGACATAAAATATCATAAACTAAAACTTTTATTTTAATATCAACTTAAAGAAGTAACTAAAATGAATGAAAAAACAATTTTGTTTAAATATCGGTTGGAAACTTTAGGCTGAAATATATTGATCGACTTTGTTGAATTTTTATTTTCAGCTATCAAACCAAAGACACAATCTGCATTATCATTTTTTTTATTTTTGGCTGGCAGCTTTCGGCTAACTTTAACAAGGTGTTTTTGACACCAAAAATCCCAAGTCTACTTTACAAGAGGTTTTTGATATGTATAATGAACTTGTTGATCAAGTTTCCGTACTGAAGGAAATATGTGTCAAAATTAAAAATGCAAGTGTTTGTTCCTGGATGTCTCTTGAGCTCTGGGGTTTAATTAAACTTAAAACCTGTAATTTACGAGCAACAGTAGTAGTTTACAACTAAATTAGATGTTCTGCAAACAATTAAATCACGTCATGGAAAATAATTTTAGCTATAATATGATCCACTCCATTATTTACAATAATGTTGAGTACTATGATCTTATTGCAAATGTAAACAGTTTTGTTAACCCTGTTGATTCTTCTGTATCGGTAAGTAGTTCTAGCCCAGCCTAAATAACTTTCATACTATGGCGCCTAGCATTAATTTATGTTTGCCCACTTTCCATAGTGAAATATCGAATTTAATTTCAACTTTCGCTAATATAAAGGGTGGTGGTTAAAATAACATTCGAAATGTGGTTACTGTTGATTGATTAACCATAAGACCAAGTGCTGGACAAGACATGAGAGATTACGCCGGTCCTACATTCATACACCCAAAGGTACTTTCTTTTTTTACGACGGAACGATTCAGTTTCAGACACCTAGTGATCGTTCGGCACAAGATAATACAATTCTTATCAATAGAACGAAGCATATAGGTTTAATTGGTTTAATGGTTAAAGATGGTATTGGCCTTCAACAATTGCTTCATCCTAAGAAACAAATATTATTATTTCACAATCATGTAAAGATTTTCTCAAATTGAGTTCTAAATTAATACTTTTCGGCTTCCTAAACATTATAAAACTGTATAATTTTATTTGAATTTGTTTCCATATAAAATTCAACTTAAAAGCAACTTGAATCCAGAAGATCCACCAATTCGATTAGATGTCTACCAAAAATGGTTGCGTTTAGTTAAGAGCATTGCTTATTTATGTCCGACGAGACGCACTTTGATTTTTTTTTTCACTGTTCCAGTTTTTTTATGGACATAATGTAAGCAGGAGGTGTATAAAATAAAGCCACTCTATCCATAAAGTTTTTGATTTAAAAACAAATATAAAAATAATCTAAAAATAACAGGAACATTCACATTATTTTTTGCAGCAACATGCATTCCCCGCCCTAATAACAATTTTATATTTATTTATAGACCCAATTTGAGGGTCGTCGGCTAAGAAATAGTTTAGGCCCATTCAACATGATAAAACTTCAGAGTTCGTACACAGTTCAACATAGAATCCCTGATTGAATTTAACCATAGTAAGTTAAAAAATAGTCGAGTTCAATCAGTACGGCCAAATTCTAAAAGGACGTCTAAAATTCTTAATATAGAACACAATTCCCATACTACAAACTACGTTATGTTACGTTATGTTAACCTATAAATAAGCAAAATTTTTGCAAATCGTAGACGGGTTTGAATACCGAAATTCGTATTCTCTTCCTGGATTTTGTTTTCGGAAGTTTTGATTTTAGGGATTTTGATTTTTGGGATTTCGACGGTGATGCATTAAAACGATATCGACAAACAAGGTAATAATAATAGGTTTAAAAATTATCAAAGTTGGAAATCTTTTTAACAGCAACAACAAATATGAAAGTGAGGAGAAATTTTACACATCCTTATTTAAAGGTAATGAGAAATTTATGTGTCTCTGAGCAAACTGGACAAATATCCTCCGTAGTATAATGTTCAACTTATCAGTCTTATTAATAAAAAACGACAAAACAACCAAAATTTTGAGACCTATTTAGAGTTGAAATACATAGCTCTTGTATTAGTAAACTTCAGGATAAAATTAAAGGAGATCTCAAACACTTATGGAGCCATTTTGCAACCAAACACGAGCTTATTGATTATCCATCCTGGATAACATTTAAAGAACAAAAATTTTGTGATCCACTGATCATAATCAACGTGTTTGTAAATTTTTTTCAATCTGTTCAATGCTCTTCGCACAATGATATGTAGCATCTATAATAAATACGACATCCTCAGCTTTACCAATAAAATTTAAACAAAATTTTTATTAAAATGACATTTATAGCATTACTAATTTAGCTCTGGTATAAACGCAGCAAAACACAATTGCAGAGACCCAGCTAGTCAATATTGTGCATGTGCATCCATATACTTACACATTATATTGAACTCGAGGTTAATCATCGAATATTGGTAGGATTTCGAGAAACCCGAACCTAGAAATGAAGTTTCGTGCTAGTGAGAAGCTAATTAAGAGCAACACTTCCGTATACGAGTATATCTCAAAATAATAGATTAGATGTAATGTACGTACATCGACTTGCTAGGCCTTCGAACCCATCAGTTGTTGATTCGTATCATATTTGTAATATTGAAATAAGAGGTAAAAGTTTCCGGAACACCACAAAACTTCCACGTTGGTCTATGGCTAGATGTATAGACTATTGGTGGCCAAGTAACGGAAAAAGGAATTCAATCGAAAAACTTAACTTACACGTGACCAAAAATCGAAATTCCTTCATGTGCAAAGAAAATTTAATTATGTATTGCCGCAGACGTTTTCTCGAACAAATCGAAAATCATTATCAAATAACATGATTTTGGTAAATATTCAATGAGAAGAATGGCATTTTAGCATACTACCACGAGCATATTAATCGATTTTCTCTATAATTAAACGATGGCATGTTGTAGCAACAGGTGGTCCGGAAAAATTTCATTGAACTCGATTCGTCGTAATATTCTTAGAAGGTTCTGAACCATCACCACAAATCCTAAACCATATTATTGAGCTCGAAGCCATACGTTTAACTGCGAAATCGGACATTGTATTTTTGAAAATATTAGGAATTTACAAGATAAATAAAAAAAATTCGGAGAATTTAGCGTTATTTTGATGATTCCGGATTTATTAAATAACAATTGAAATAAATGTTGATTTCAAACCATCAACTGCTTTAGGCTTGTCTATAATTCTATAATTGGAAATGTGTCCTATGCAACAAAAATGTAC
The DNA here is from genome assembly GCA_947310385.1 of Nephrotoma appendiculata. Taxonomy (NCBI): domain Eukaryota; kingdom Metazoa; phylum Arthropoda; class Insecta; order Diptera; family Tipulidae; genus Nephrotoma; species Nephrotoma appendiculata. Next base: position 126,985,485 of record OX371225.1, on the reverse strand, counting down.
ACTCTTCGTCTCTTTTTGGTAGGTATAACACGCCCAGATACATAAAAATTTATTGAAGCTTAATTATAAATTCGCACCCATTATACCGAAAGCAAACACTAATTAATTCTATTGAAAAATACCCCTCTCTGGAAATAAAATAATTATTTCAATTACATCATAGTACGCCATCTAATCTAGAACATAGTTTGTTTCTAAAACTTTTCACCTGTAGCACAGACAATACAAATTATCTTAATTGAAAAAATCTACATAGAGCCTGGAAACAAGTTTTCATCATGCTTTTCTAAAATTAACTTTAATTGTTCCAGCATGACCTATTTTCCATCTTCAAAAACAGAATTTAAAATTAATTTATGCATTTCGAAGAAAATATTATGCCGAGCCTTACGATTTTTCATCGTGTATCTGTGCATAAGTAGCTCGTACATAATTTATAAACTTACAGATTGGTTACAAATTTATTAAAACTATGACAAAAACTTTAGACCTTTTGAAAAAAATTCACTTTAATAATTTCTATTCCTAGAAAATTGAACTTTAATAATTTTCACAAAATAAATAAATAGCAAACCAGTAAGAATGATTAATCCAAATAATTATTTTTCATTACATTCAATTTTCCACTCAGGCACGAAACTATCTATATTTACTGTAGTTGGAACTGTTTATGTGTGTTGCTAATTGATAATAATATTCCTCGTGGGAAATTATAAATATTTTTTTTCACTTATCACCACAATGAAACGTTTTTTATAATTTTCTTTTACATAAACACAACCGCGACGGGTCTGTATATAAATATAAATTAAACGGTAATTAAAAAAAAATGTAAGCACTGGAAAAATGTATTTACACCCACAACACTTTTCACAAATTATATTTATTTTTGCATTTATACCGGCTCGACTTAATGTACTTTACTCGAAAACAGTTGGCAATAGACTGAAATTTTGAAACGAATTTAGACACAAGACACAACCAAATATAAAAAATAACAACAAAAATAGAAATTCTGTTTAAAAAGAAAAATGTTATTTTCCCGTCAAATTCATGAAGGAATACGACGAATACAAAAATCCTTTTTGAGTGAAAAAACCAAAAAAAATAAAAAAATAAACCAAAACCAGAGAGGAGAATAATGGTATGGGAAGTAAATAAGAGAGGCGCGAAATTTTCGCTGGAAGTAACAAAATCGTATACGAATTTCCAAAATGGGGGGAAACCACTCAAAATCCACAAAAAAGAGAAACGAGTAAAATTTTAAGAAAATGAGCTTTTATTGAAATTATTAAATGAGCAATGCTATAAAGCTTTTATGAGCTTTTCATTATATTACATTGAATTTGAAAAAAACATATAAATTTTTATTTCTCATCTTATATGCGATTTATATAAACCGCTTGATTGGGTGAGCAATTTTATTTCCGTTAGTAGCTTCAAACCATCATTGGGGGCTACCGCATTTATATGTTTATGTTTTATGTACGTTAAGATCAGAATAATAAATCGGAAAATAATATAAATTGGAAAATGAAATTTGTGTTGTATTTCGCCACGTAAAATATTCGCGCATTTAACATTTGAATGTATGTGCAATTGTACATATGTATTGAACATAATAAAATATGTTTTATGGTAAAGTGAACAGCGAAATTTTGTGGGTGGTGAATAAAGTTTGTTGATTGTCTGACATAATTCCTGTATGCCATAAAATATGAAAACTCTAAGATTTTGATTTTCGTTAAGGATCGTACATTTGCGTATTCATTCGAGTTATTTATTTACTCAATACGAACCGTTTTGGATCTTTTGTGTAACCCTGATGGTCTGATGGTTTGAATTAAACATTAAAATTGCTCATTTTCGTTAGTACGTGTGGGATCTAGCTGTTAAATACTATAACTAGAACTCGTGTAACCCGCCTCGAACAAAATTTCCTTGTTACTTTGACGACTCATTTCCAAAGGATCTACTATTTATATATATGATCACTGCAGCAAAACTAAAAGAAAAGCTCAGGCAGTTGAGGAACCATAGAAGGTTTCCTTTGGTTGTTCCATTGCGGTTTGAATATTGACAGCAAATTTTGTTCTTGTTCAATACAGATATCAATATTTATTTGCATCTGTTAATTCTTGGTCGTTTTTTGAAATAAAACTTTTCAACATCATTGTATAAATTGAAAAAACTTATACGAAAGCTGCCACTTATGGAGTAAAGATTTTCACCACATTTCGCAAGTATCTCTCAATTTATGAAAAAGCTTAATTAAAAAGTCTCATTCCGAAAAGTTAATCTACCTGGACTGGAAAGATGCTAGAGTTTGGAAAAATACAGTTTTTTTTATGAAAGCTCGAATTTTTGTTGAAAAACCATTTTTGTCAAAAATTGCGACCCGCTAAAACTTAGAAATATACATCCGGACCGGTATCGTTGAAAAATTTATTTTGAATTTTTTAGTTCATACATATAAACATAGTCGTTTTCTCGTATATGATAAACTTTTCAAAATATTTGCAAAAAAAGAAAAGCTCCTATGATCGCTGCCACTTCTTGTGCAGCGGTTTCAGCAGAAAATCATTGGGATCTCCAATTTTATGAAAAGAGTTTAAGTTTGAAGTTTAACCCACCAAATGGTACAGTTGTTAAAGCTTTGGCACTTGAACTGGGAGTTACCAGATTCGAATCCCGATAGGATTGGTTGCAAAAGAGATGTTCCATTATCAGATTACGATCTGTGATGGAAATAAACACAAATATTATTCAGATGATTCTACGACAATCGGTCCTATAGCCATACGTCAACAATTTGGCTGGCAACGGCTTAAATTAGAACGTGAAAAGCGTATTCCGAAAGAGTATGAAGTGCTTCGACCCCAGAAGAGAAGGCGAAGATAATTAAATAAAATAAAAAAATATTGTTTTACCCTCCTATATGATACTTTGAAATTCAATTTGATTAGGTTCTCTAGAATATTGTTATTTACATTTCATATTCCAAAAAACACATTAAAGAGTTTCCATTTTTCATCTCCAATATTTGCTTGTTAGCAATAAATTTAATAAAATCAGACTCGCATCGGTTAATTAAGGTTGCGAGACTTATTAAACCTCGGATAAAATCATCTGCTTATACAATTACCTGATTTGACTGCCAGTATAAAATTTTAAACTGAAGCATTTCATTTTTTGGATGCTGTACATGACATCAAAGATCATCGGGGATTTAGCATCTACTTGCCGACCACCTAGTTTGACTATAAATATTATCGAAAGCCTGTTCTTAAATATGACACAGCATATTGTGATTCCATTGCTGTCATTTTACATTAAAGCAAACCAAATAATATCTCTCGATTGGTCGAGATCACCTTCGCCGTCAGAAGGCCCATTCTATGCAAAATTATATGTTAATAATTTATATGTTACATGGCTCTGCTATACTAATCGAATAAAGTTAAAGTGACAGTTTCACAGAGTCTTTATGTATAGTAAGTAGTTCGCACAGAGATGTTCGTTGGGATCTCTAAAAGCAGTTGATCTGGGATTGAAATCGCGGTACAATTCTTTGACAGATTCACGCTCGGTAGTTGTTGTAATTTCAAGACTTTGTTTGGTATAGCTTAGAATTTCTTGGAACGAAAGCTCTGTTTTTTTGGCGATGGTAATCGGTGGTTCACTTTCTTTGACCTTCACGCTCGACTCGCCCAATTCATTCTCGTGTATTCCCCAACTAGCGGGAGGACGGAAATGTGCGATAACCATGAGTAAGTGATGGCCGCTGCCAAAGTATTTTGTTGAGGACGGATACGCTAGCTTAAATTCTGTACGATTTGAGCACACCCTTTTGAAATCAACAAAAGGTCATATCACAGTGGGCACATATGCAAGAATTAGGGTTGATTTTGCTAACTCCGTGCAAAAGCTATATTTATCCAGTCAGTTATTGACCGCTTAGAATTGAAGAAACATGTAAGGAATTCATTCTTCACTGCATTTTGTCTAAGTGTAATAAAATTAGGCATTGAACGAGAAAGGGCAATATTTACTACAGCCGCTTGATCAATAATACACTCAATGTGTCCCATTAAAGAAAATCTTACATCAATTATAACTCCTTTATACAAGGCCCCGGTGGCAAAGTGGTCAGCTTACTTGCTCCAGCGACCGGAGGTCGCGGGATCGATTCCCGGTGGTGACAAGGAAAAATTTCACGGCTGGTTTAGGATCAGTGAATTAATCACTCACCCATCACGGCCAAGCCGAGAGAGAGATACAAGGCTTAGGATCAATCTCGGAATTCTGAACTTGCATTACTGGGACGCCGTCCGCAAACCCCATCTCATCTCCCCCAACTCATAGTGGAAATACCAAATTGTTCATAATATTCCGATATAACGGAACTAACACAGAGTCTTTTGGTATTTCCTCCGTAACCTATATGTATGTTCTCAGTACAACTAACTTGTATCATCCAATGTAGAGTTAACCTGCGAAAATTCACCTAAATCTAATTTTCTCCATGGTACAACAGGGCACTGCATAACCAAATAAATAAAAACTGTAAAAAATTCTTAAAGAAGAGGTTGCATTCGGATTACTTAAATTATGTGATCATTTCCAATGAATTTTCGAATTTGTCTAGAAATAATCGATGACCCAAAACAATTTTGGCAATTTATAAACTCTAAGAAGAAATCAGATGGATATCCTTCTACGATGAAGTGATCATTGTTCTGTGACCCCAAAACCATTGCTGACTTTTTCGCAAATTTTTTTAATATAGCCTACTTCAACAACGACATTGAGCCCGATGTGGACTACTTCTGTTATTCCTGTAACGCGCTCTTGCTATTCTTGTCTCTATTCAAATCGATCTTGATCCTGTGGTAAGGAGCATCAACAAGCTAAAAGGTGATTTTCCGCTGGCCCCGATGGCTTGCCTTCTATCGTTTTAAAAAACTGTGCTAGTAACTTAGCTCAGCAACTTACACCGCCGTTCCAAAACTCGATCTCGCATGGAATATTTCGATCTATATGGAAACACACTTTTATAGTTCCAACCCATAAAAGGGGTTGTAAATCAGATGTCTCCAATTTTAGGCAAATTGCGAAATTACCCTAAATCCCTGATTTATTTGAAAGTATTGTATATGATTCTCCCCTCCCCGCTCCTTGGACAGCTATGGCCGAAGTTAACCAATACAATCCTACTAGGTAGTTAAATCAAACAAAATCTTCTATCGGGTGAAAGTTGAATCATTTCGCGATTACTTTACCCATATTTCAACGATTTTGGATCAGTAAAACAATTTTTCCACTTTTTATTCGCAAATTTACCGATTTTGCAATTTAATCGTGCAATTTAATTTTTACGTAATATGTGGCATTATATGCTCTGAAAATGGTGTGATTGGGAAAACCGATGTTGCTTTAGCTGTTTTAGTACAATTTCATAAAATTTCACCCTGATCCCTGTATTAACCAAACTCAGAGTTATAAAAATAACATTGTACCTACTGCAATGCACAACATCATATCCACACAATAATATGTTAAAGGGGAATAAATCAGACAAATAATGAGTATGCAAGTTCATTATAATAAATACTGAAATACGACCGACGGGCTACTGGATATTTCAAGCGATATATACCTTCAGTTAAAAAGGTCCAGAAAAAACAAGCGTCGATTATTAATGAATCTCGTATAATGTAAATCTCATGTGACCTGCCTGCATCTGAACAAAATGGAAATCGCTTACATTAAAAAATCCTCACCTGTATATTTGTTCATGAAAAGACTAATCATTAAAAAAATATTCAATCTGATAAAACCACTCAAAACCATCAGTTGTACACAAACTCATCAGTTAGCTGCCATATCTTTATGCCGAAATTTTCTTTTTTGGATTTTTGTTTAATTTGGGTCGCCGAAACACAACGAAAAATACTAAAATCAATCAAAAAACTGATTTTTCAAACATATGAATGGCTGAATGGGTGGGTGCATTTTAGAGGGGGACGGGGCACTTGGGCGAGAGTGCTCGGAGAGCGATTGGGCTGAATTAAGGTGTTATGCGACCCGTGCTGATGATCGACCATTTGTGAACGGAGCCCTCTGGACACCTGGCGACCTCCACTTGTATCTAGCCTTACCCGTGTATACAGATCTCTGCAAAAAAAGAAAAAACAAAAGAAGTGGCCAGCACTTCTCAAATGCTGGTAAAGACGGGGGCGGGGGGGGGGGGGGGGGGGGGGGTGGGTCTGCGACTTCAACTGTCATTGGGGCTAAAACTGGTTCCGAGGCTTGCAAATCAGGAAAAAGTGGTAGCGGTAAGAACGAGAAGGTCATTGCTCCTTCGATTCGAAGGTATAGGACTAGGCGTTCGGTCTTCCGTGCCTTGTATAGACTGGCCACAGTCCCGGAGGAGCAGTAGACAGAGAAACAAAGGCAAACGGTTTCGCAGATCAACGATCGGCATGCGCAGATAAATGATCGGCCTTCTTGTACAGGAAAGCGATCGAGGAGGTAGGCGAGGTATGACCGGGAGCTTATCTCTAGGCAATTCCCAAAGAGGAAATACCCAGCAGACCAAGGGTAATAGTCTGGCTCCCCACAAAGCCGGCTAACCTGAATGAATCCCTGAGGATTATCCAGGTTTGCAATTCGGATCTCCCGACAAAGAACTGGATGATTTTTAAGCAGGAAGAGCCTAAGTTCAATATCAGATCATATATTATGGTGATCAATAAGGAATTCCTGGCTCCCCTGTCATAAACCAAATCGGTAATCAATTTCGGCTTCGGCTCTGTTACGCTGAAGGTGTTCAGGAAGGGCGAGGTCGGAGCGAAACCAATTACTGCGCAGCCTTAGAATGGAGAGGAAGAAGTCAAGCCTGCTGAGGAAAGCCCGAGGAATGGAATCTCTCCAGTTTCACTAGCGACCTTAAGGACCGACTAAATTTTATGGACTGCGGAGGGGTGGAACGGAGGATACCGTTTGTGCAGATAACCTTACATCACACCAAAGATGTTTCGGCGGCGCTACTTTTCAGACTGGCTAAGTCAGGCGAGTAAATAGTTAATAGCAGATCATGTATAGTGGACTGGTGGGAAAGAATACAAATGTTTTTCTACTTCCACAGTATATCAATGGGGACATTACTGCGGTCTGTATAGAGACAGAGGGGAGCAGATTCTGGCTAGCAGCCACATACATGGACCGGGAGATGCCAGTGCCGCCAGATATACTGGACCACTGGTTTTTGACGCAGAAAGGAGGAAAGTAGGAGTTATCCTGGGGTGTGACGCCAACGCCTACCGTACCATCTAGAGTAGCTCGGATATAAATGACAGGGGTGAATTACTTTTTGAATTTCTCTTAAGAACTAAACTCACTATTAGTAATATAGGCCAGGAACCCACATTTATTATTAGTAATAGACACAAGGTTCTGGATATTACTCTGGGAATGGAGGGTTGCAAAGGAGCATTCCTTCTCCGACCATCCTTACAAAACGTTTACCTTAATCTCAATATTACAAAACTACCTGTTCATAAATCCCAGGAAGACAGTATGGCATGTATATAGGGATGTATTGGAGGGCATGATTCCATCTAGAGTTCCCGGACTCCTTGACGCGGGTAGTGAAGTGGATTCAATGGTAGACACTCTGACTAGGGCTTGCAATACCTCTATGAGGGTAGCCTGCCCTTGACTAGAGATAGTCAAGGCTGGGACCACTATAAAGAATGCCTCTTAGTTTACAAAAAGGAATTAAGAAAGGCTCAAGGAAATTCGTGGAAGCTCTTCTGTGATATAATTTAAGGGGTCTCGGAAACCTCGCACTTCGACTGTTTCTAATGAAGAGACTCTTGATCTCTTGATGGAAACTCACTTCCCCAGAAGCGAGGATGTGTCTACTGCGGGGTTTGGATGACTGTGGGTCTAGGGATGACTGCGGGGTCAAACTGTTGTATACAGAGGATATTCTGAACACGCGGAGAATAAAATAGGCTATTAAAGGGTTCAAGTCTTTTAAGTCAGCAGGTCCGGATGGGACTGTATCAGCTGAAATTCACAAGAACTCAGAGGTTTTGCTTCTCTTGCTGGAAGTTATCTTCAAAGGGTTTCCGAAGCTGGAGTACATCCCCAAGAAATGGAGGGAGGGTAGGGTGATCTTCGTCCCGAAGGCGGGAAGAAGCTTGCACAGTAACACTAAGAACTTTAGACCAATATCTTTGTCACTTTTTCTGCTGAAAATCATGGAAAGGATGCTGGATGTCTATATTCGTTCAAAAATTGTACCCAGAGACTGGGCTCAGTCTCAACATGCGTACCATAAGAGTAAGTCCATGGATACGGCATTACATGCTCTGGTTCGGAAAATTGAGAAGTCATTGGATTTTCAGGAATTCTCGTTGGTGGCGTTTCTCTATATTGTGTTCAATAATATGAAAGTGGAAGCAATCATGGAAGAATTGCTGCCTTTTGAGATCGAGGACCCAGTAACCAGGCTAATTATTCATTTGCTAGGTAGCAGAATGGTCATAGCGGGGAGGGGGGAAGCTTCCGTCAGAAGACGGGTTGTTCGGGGAACTCCCCTTGGAGGGTTCCTCTATCCTCTCTTCTGGAATGTAGTAATCAATAGACTACTATTGGAACTAGAGGGGGAAGGAATAGGTGTTGTTGCGTATGCCTATGACGGGGCGATAGCTGTCTCGGGTAAGCACCTGGGTACAATCAGGGATATGATGAAAAATGCGTTATCAAAAACTGCGGAGTAGGCCAGCAGATGTGGATTGGGAATTAACCCATCAAAAACAAAACTGGCCCTCTTCACTAGGAGGAATAAAATTCCGGCAATGGTTTTACCAAGCCTGAATGGTACTCTGCTGCTCCTTACTGATTAGGCGAAATTCCTAGGGATTCTTCTGGACAATAAGCTCAGTTGGAAATTTAACACGATAGAAAGAGTACAGAAGGCCACTGTGGCAAGCTACTCTTGTTAAAATGTTTGTCTATACTGCTGTATGGTGGCCAGCTCTGGAGAAAGTATCATATAGGAACAAGATGGCGAAGGTGCAGAGGCAGCCTGCTTGCTCATTAGTGGGGCGCTGAAGACCACCCCACTAGTGCCCTAGAGGTTTTCCTGTACCCGTTGGATATTATCGGCAAGCAAATGGCGGTTAACATGGCCGCCCAGCTATCAGCGACTTCGGGTTAGAAGTGCCTGCAAAAAGGGCACTCGAATATAGTTAATTCAGTGAGGAACTGGGGAATTATGACTACAAAACAGTGAGGAACAGTTCAGTGAGGAACTGGGGAATTATGACTACTTTTTTTTAAATAAAACTATCAATCTATATATATAAAACAAAGTCGGGTTAGTTACACCATTTATAACTGAAGAACGGCTGCACCGATTTTTATGATCTTTCTTTTGTTATATTTGACTCCGTTCCGAATAGCATAATAACTATTAAAACATTGGAAAAATTCACCAAAAAAAAAGTTATCAAGAAAATTCATTTTCTCATATATTTAGTACATTTTGTTTTTTTTATTTTGTTCGTCTCAATACAGTGGTGGTTTAGGAAAAAAGAAAAGTCGGAAAAACTCAAAAGGGAAGCCCCAAAAATCTAATAAAAAATCTTTTTTTTATATGAATTTTGTAGGTGTAGTTTGTATGTGACGAGTGGTGCAGTGGTTAAGGCTTCGGCGCTTGGACTGCAAGGTACTGGATACGAATCCGACTGGAGGCTGCATGCACATTTACCATTTTATTTTTTATCCAATTTTTTTTTTTATTTCATCTACTTATCTTCTATCTATATATTATATAAAACAAAGTCGGGTTAGTTACACCATTTATAACTGAAGAACGGCTGGACCGATTTTTATGATCTTTCTTTTGTTGAGTTTGACTCCGTTCCGAATAGCATAATAACTATTAAAACATTGGAAAAATTCACCAACAAAAAAGTTATCAAGAAAATTCATTTTCTCATATATTTAGTACATTTTGTTTTTTTTATTTTGTTCGTCTCAATACAGTGGTGATTTAGGAAAAAAGAAAAGTCGGAAAAACTCAAAAGGGAAGCCCCAAAAATCTAATAAAAAAACCTTTTTTTATATGAATTTTGTAGGTGTAGTGTGTATGTGACGAGTGATGCAGTGGTTAAAGCTTCGGCGCTTGGACTGCAAGGTACTGGATACGAATCCAGCCACTGCAGGCTACATGAACAATTCTATTTTATTTTTTATCCATTTTTTTTTTATTTCATCTACTTATCTATATAATTCATGATGGAAATGGTGGATTATTTTTCTTCGATGCGCCTGGTGGAACTGGGAAGACATTCCTCATATCATTGATTTTGGCCACTGTTCGTGCGAGATCCAATATTGCTGTAGCAGTTGCTCAGCGTTGAAATTGTCGTTAGACCTTCAATCGGCTGAAAACCTGACTTGCAACATTGCGAAACATTCAGCAATGGCGAAAGTTTTGTTAGCAAGTAAAATCATCATCGATTATGAATGTACAATGGCACACAAATGCGCATTTGAAGCATTCAATCGAACTATGAAAGATCTACGCAATGACTCAAGATGTTTTGGAGGCGCGATGATTCAACTGTCAGGCGATTTCCGTCAAAAAATACCAGTGATTCCAAGATTGACCGCTGTCGATGAAATAAACGCTTGCCTCAAATCATCGACTCTGCGTGGCGCTATGTGATGAAACTTCAGCTGGCGACAAACATACGAGTTGCATTGTTAAACCAGAGACAACTTAACAGAGATATTTCATTCTATGTAAACGTAAAAATTTAAACTGCGAGTTCATTACGTATACGCAGTTTAACGAAAAATGACAGATACAACGATGATATTGGAATTGTCAGAAATATATTTTGTTTTCATTTTTTAGCTCGAACGAAAATTTAATTTGATTGTCTGTGGTTAAACGATCCATCTGCCGAAGATTTCTCTAAGCAATTGCTGACTATCGGTAATGGCCGTGTTCCGGTCGACGAATCGAACAGATTGATTTCGTTTCCTCAGAACTTTTGAATTTTGTTTCAACGAAGGACGAGCTCATCAACAAAGTGTTCCCGAACAATATTACTATAACCACAAAAATCACAATTGGGTGAGTGAACGAGTAATTCTTGCGGCAAAGAACAAAAATGGGGATCACTTAAATTTCACAATTCAAAATCTAATCGTCGGTCCACTTCTTTCCTTCAAATCTATCGACTGTGTGACAAACAAAGACGAATCGACCAACTGTCCAACTGAATTTTTAAACTCATTGGATCTGGCTGGCTTGCCACCACACAATTTACAACTGAAAGTTGGTGTGTTGCCGGTAATCATCATGCTACGAAACCTGAATCAACCAAAACTATATAACGGAACACGTTTTATTTTGAGAAATTTCAAGGAAAGTTCAAAGGTGAGGAAATTCTCATTCCGAGAATTCTGATGATCCCAACCGATATGCCATTCGAGATTAAACGAATTCCATTTCCGATTGGTCTTGCATTCGTCATGACGATCAACAAATCACAAGGCCCATCCTTGAGTGTCTGTGGCCTGAATCTAGAAAATGAATGTTTCTCTCACGGCCAATTGTACATAGCATGTTCACGTGTCGGTAAACCATGCGCTTTGTTCGTTCTCGCACCTGACAATAAAACAAAAAAATGTCGTATATCACAAGATGTTTTACTGAAGGGAATCGACCCTATTGCAACCTACTCAAGAAATAGTTTAAAAGAAAGTAGTGCAACAATGCTACGCTAATCATTTCGAATCAATTCAATAAAACGAAAGCCTTGCTGCCACGTGAATTACATTCATTTCAATGTAATTAAAATATATTTCATTTTGATTGAATTTAATTAATTTGGAGTATTCATTTTATCCGCCCTGGAGGTCTCGGGTTCAATTCCCGGTAGTGACAAGGAAAAAATTGCACGGCTGGTTTAGGATCAATGAATTAATCACTCATTAGTCATTATCCGAAATGAAAATATGATTATTAAACCTCATTTAAGGCGGCCAAATCTCTTGATGGGATATAGTGCCAGAGAGAGAGAGAGAGAGAGAGAGAGAGAGAGAGAGAGAGAGAGAGAGAGAGAGAGAGAGAGAGAGAGAGAGAGAGAAATTCATTTTACTTAATAAAAAAACTCAATTTAATTATGCTATAATAACTTTAAACAACATTTATTGATTTTGAGGCGGTACGAAGTTCGCCGGGTCAGCTAGTATTAAATAAAAAAACACTCCGTTTGTGCTTCGACAAGTATTTCAAGGTGATTCGATGGTAAAGTGAGAGCTGGTGTGTTCTATGGGGAATTAAACGTAATTTTATCTTTCCGTCTACCTGATTACTGCAGCGTGTATCAGGCTGAAGTTAATGCGATTGAAGAGATCCTGGGCAGTTGGGCGAACATTCTTTCACTGGATTCAGTTGGCGTTGAATTGTCAGACATCTCTTATCGAGATGAGTGAACATTTCAATGTCCAGTTGGTCTGGGTTCTGGACTATTCTAACGTTGAGGGAAACTGCAGGGCAGATGAATTAGCAAGGAACCGTGCGACTCTTCAACTGGAACTAGGAAGAGAATGTCTAGGGAAGACCTATGTCTATGCTGAGCGGTAGGCCATAGGGAAGCAGTTGCTTTAGCAAATGCTAGGTGGCTTACCAGTCCAACTTGTAGGGTAGCGAAGCAAGTATGGCCTGTGCTGAACTTGAAGCGCTCCAAAATTCTAATCACACTAAGGAAGCGTGATTTAGGTAGAATCAAAAGGGTACGTACCGGACACTGTCTGTTTGGAGATCATGCAAGAAGGCTGGGCTGGATGCAAATGACTTCTGCAGAAGCTGCAGGGACGAGGGTGAGGAGGAGACTCTTGTTCACTTCCTATGCTTATGCTCTGCGCTAGCTGGTAGAAGACTTGATTACTTGGGCAATACACTATGAGCGGCCTGGCCTCTCTGACCTCGAAAGCTGTAATGTGCGAGATCTTTTACGTTATATAAATAGCACTTAATGTAAGGAGAGTTTATGATGTCGGATCCTGTGGTATCACAATGGGCCATAATTGGCCTAAGTATGCGAGCCACTGAAACCTAACCTAACCAAACCTAAATTATGAGAATTTAATCCAAGGTGAACTTTGCACGTCAAAAGTATAAATTTGGGCCCTGGACCGGATATATCCACACAACTCGTTTTTGAACAAAAATTATAGTTAAATTTTGCACATTAGAAGTATAAATTTGTCGGGGATAGCAATAATTTATACTTTTAATGTTCAAAACTTAAATGTATTTTTTGATCAAATATGAGTTGTTTGGATATATCCGGTCCAGGGCCCAAATTTATACTTTTGACGTGCGAAGTACCTTTATCATGTCTAATGTAATTTTATTTCGTACAAATACATGTTCTATCGATATAACGTTTACCCTGGATTAAATTCTCATAATTTAAAGGTAACGAATTTTATTTTTGTATTTATCGTGACTTTTAATAAATTCTGGGCTGGGCTAACTTCACACAAGAGCAAATGGGTTTTTTATTAATTAGTGTGACCTGATAATTTTTATTTTATTTTCTGGGATAACTTCACATACGTGCATTTTCCAGATTCCATGCGTCAGCGCCTGGTATGAAAGTTAAGGCAGCTACCAATTTACGATAATTTAGTGAGTGATACGACGGCTCCACCGAATGCACAACAGCTTATGTTAATCCAAATATTGCTATAGCAATACCAACTATTGCTAATATAATTTATTTTATTGAGCCTGGATTTATAAAATAAAAGATTTTGATTTTACGAATTACCAATATCGATGACATTGATTAACTAAAGATCCTGTGGAGCAACGGTGTAATTATAGGTTAATATTTGTACAGAATTAAAACGGACGAACTTTGTCACTTTAAAATCGTTAGGCGCAAAAAAATTCAAACAGTATCACGTTATGTAGAAATCAAAAGTAAATGATTAATGGAAACGGCGCCACACATTATAACCAACTAACCTAATTGAAAGAACGAATAAGAAAATATTCCGAAATTTTAAACAGATCTAAGACAATCTAACAATAGTTTATAGGCTCACATTGTTACATGTAACGATAGTTTATACATAAAAATGTGTACATTGACGACGACAAATGTTTATTGAATTACGTCGGAAGTGGAGATGGTAGTTTATTTACCTACAGGTAATTCTGTTTGTTGCTCGAGGTAATTGACAATAACAGTTTCAAAAGGCAACTTTAACAGTTTACTATAGTTAGAATAATTATGCAAAATTATTTTATTATCAAAAAGAAATAACCGTATTGTACTTATGAGACAAGTGCAAAAAGTTACCCATTTATCTTATTAGAACTACTAATACTGTAATACGTGGCGTTTGTTAATCATATAGCCAGATGGTACTAATCTTACCTATCTGTTTTGTAAAAACTGATTTATACTTCTAAAATAAACCCCAGTTTAAGACAGTAAAAGAAGCAATAATCTGCATTTCTATGAATTATCGACATATTCTACGAATTCTTGACGTCTTCTCAAAAATCATTTGTCTATATATACTATTTTTAACACCAACATTATTGACATTTCCAAAATAGGCCTTGTCGCACAACACTGCTTTTGTTTCATAAACTTGATTAAAAATTCGCATTAAGTACAATTTCAAATCATCATAAAATAAAAATAAAAACAATAAAAAATTTGAAGCAATAGAGAAAATCCAGCATAAAGCAACAAAAAGGTGAAAATCAATTTACTTCTTCCATTCAAGCATTATTAAATCGTTCATAGGACAATTAAATCATTAAATCAGTGACTGTGAAATATTTGAATTAATTCTTAATTTTAAAGGTTAATAAAAGTGACTTGAATTTTTTGTATTCTGCAATAAGCCCGACATCCAAATTAAATAATCGAAATTAATTATTTTCATTTTTATAAATATTTTAAGAACGTAAAAATAAGCAGCATTCAGCATTTTTAATTGTGATTAATCGTTTATCTTGTTAGGAT
Source organism: Nephrotoma appendiculata (assembly GCA_947310385.1). NCBI lineage: Eukaryota > Metazoa > Arthropoda > Insecta > Diptera > Tipulidae > Nephrotoma > Nephrotoma appendiculata. The sequence continues at coordinate 126,970,399 of OX371225.1, read as the reverse complement.
ATAATTTATCGTTCCTGGTCCCGTGCTTTTCCTAGAAATGGGATGTGTACAAGTTACTTACTTATACTTATACCAAAGTGGTACAATGCAATAAGAATAAATAATGATGAAATTTAGAGATTAAGAGAAGAATATGAATATTTACGAGGACGTTTGATTATAAATGGCGACTAATTTATGTATTATTGCTGGATGCTGCGGAATGAGAATTTATGGTGGACCATTGTATACTAAATTAACGCTCTGATAACAAAATCATTAAGTATAATGATTTGCACAAAACAGAGGCGAGCGAAATTAAATTTTATGTTTTACACAAGAACATCATGAAATCATGGTAATGGGAATAATTTCTTCGTTTTGTTCACTTTGTTAAAAAAATCAAATATTCTTAGAAACTTAGAGGAGTAATTATATCTAATATAGATATATTGAAGAGCAACAGAATTAATAGGTATATTGAGGATGCGACGAACAAAATCCGTATAATGTTTGGAGATTTTTTAATTATTTTCTAAATAGCATCAGAGCCTCCTAAATATAAGAGCCGTAAGATTCCTCCATTTTTTTCATAAGCTTTCTATAGAGGGGAAGCTTTTTGTACTTTTTCATACCAATCAGTGTATTTTAATATTTTTTTAGAAGCTTTTTTGTATATAAAAACATAAATGCTTCGTTTCAATTTTTAATTTGAATGGTTAGTTCAATATTCAGGAAAAGCATATTTTAAAATTGAGTCATATTATGTCAAATTAACGCAAAAATATTTAAATTAGTCTACCACAAAAATTTTTTTTTATTGTAGAAATAAGAATTTGTTTATATGTGTATGTAAGAAATTAGTATAGAGTGTTCCATAAAAAATTTCAGCATTCTTTTCCAAAACAAACGTTAGTTAAAAAATGGTTTTTGAGTAGCTATGTAATATGGGGTTATTGTGTTCTGGATTCTATTACAACATTGTTGATGAATAAACTTCGAAAACTGTTTTTTCGTTATGTGTTAAAAATTTCATCGCAACAAATTCGCAGGCTATACTGTTTCATCCTGTAGTATAAACAAATCGGAGCTTCATAAAATAAAAATATTATATTATGGAGCTTTTCGCAATTAATAAACCAATCAAAAGATGTCGCTAAGTATAAATTAAAGCTAAATATTAAAACCTAAATGTTCGTTAACTAAAATTTAACAATTTATTATGTATACTGTCTGGTTCAATAGATTATTGAGATCTCCTGGAACTGAACCGAATAAGAGCGAATTGAAATAAGAAAAGAAAAATTTGGAAAAATGTGACATTTTTCTATTATTTTTTTTCAGCGCACAGCAACTACGATGGTAAATATTTTGCGATGCAAAGCTTTATTTATGCCAACCGCATTATAAATAAAAATTATAATTGTTTTGAGTTTTATTAAATATGTTAAATTATTATATTAAAGATTTCGCGTTTAACTTACAATAATAAAGGTTTATTTTCGTAAATAGTTATTTAATTATTTTTAGTTTTTCTGTAATTTCAAGTAAATTTATTACAGAAACATCTGTAAACGGATTTTCAAATTACAGAAAGCTCGGTTTTGCAATCGGATAAAATTGAAGTTTTTTACGTTTTGTTCTGTTTTGTAATAATATTTAATTAGGAAAATCAGAACATCGTTGATTTTTTGTATACAAAAATAATTTTCGTAAATAGATTTTGATGTAAAAATTTTATTATATGAATAATATTATTGTTTCTACATGGTGATTCATAAAATTTCGTTTCAGCTCACGTTTTCTCTTTAATCTATATATATAAAACAAAGTCGGGTTAGTTACACCATTTATAACTGAAGAACGGCTGGACCGATTTTTATCATTTTTGTTTTGTTGGATTTGACTCCGTTCCGAATAGCATAATAACTATTAAAACATCGGAAAAATTCACCAAATAAAAATTTATCAAGAAAATTCATTTTCTCATATATTTAGTACATTTTGTTTTTTTTTATTTTGTTCGTCTCAATACAGTGGTGATTTAGGAAAAAAGAAAAGTCGGAAAAACTCAAAAGGGAAGCCCCAAAAATCTAATAAAAAAAACCTTTTTTTATATGAATTTTGTAGGTGTAGTTTATATGTGACGAGTGGTGCAGTGGTTAAAGCTTCGGCGCTTGGACTGCAAGGTACTGGATACGAATCCGACTGGAGACTGCATGCACATTTACCATTTTATTTTTTATCCAATTTTTTTTTATTTCATCTACTTATCTATTTATATAGATAAAATCTTCGTCCGAGTTACGATTTCAGTGCGAATAGTAGATTTTGACAGCTCCAAAAAAAGTTTTTTTCCTTTGCGATTTTAATATTAAATTTAATTTATTTTTGGTTTTGGTTATTTCATATTAGTTAAGTGGTTTGTGGTTTAGCATATAATATTAAAATAAGTGGTGGAATTTAGTGAAATAAGAGGTTGTGTGGTGTATGCCAATAACAATAAGAAAACAGTACTTTTTTGCGTACAATAGTACGTAATTTTTTTAGTGGTACAGAGTGTCCCAACACCGGACACCAGTTTTTTTTTTTGGTTTTTTTAATTTTTTTTTTATTCTGCGGAATTCTATTTTCGATCGGGATTTTTAAACGGTAAGTTTCCTTCGAAGATGTTCACTTTGTGAGGTTATCACATTTGTGATTGTGCGCACATCGATAATTGATTATGTAATTTTGGATTGTGTGATTAATTTTCCAGTATTATTTACAATGCCGCTAGCCAGAAGATCTAATCTTTCACCACGAAGCCGTAATGCAATTAGACTTCGGATTATTGCGAATCAATCCACTGCAGATGAACAAGAAATCATACGAGAAGTGCGCCGCGTTAGTATGGCCCGACTTCGCGCTTCACAAAGACAAGCACAAAGAGAGGCAGTACGTCAAATGGCTCAGTTGACAATGAGAAATCGTCGAGCTTATCGCACAGATCAACAACGAGATAATTTTCGACGCGCAAGAAGAAATCCTTCAAGTGTTGATTTGAATCGAATAGCGTTTCAATACGATTGCACAATTGACTACAACTCGCATCCTTTCGTTCGAATTGGCCCAATGGAGTTTGTGTGCGACCATTGCGGTGCATTGAAGTTCGCTGGAGAAACGCCTGGATTGTGCTGTCTCAGTGGCAAGGTGAGATTGCCATTATTGCCTGCACCACCTGAACTGTTGCGTTCATTGCTTCGTGGCGAGACACCAGAATCACGACATTTTCTATCCAACACTCAAAGATACAACGGATGTTTCCAAATGACTTCATTTGGAGCAGACATTATCGAAGAACGGGGATTCAATCCAACATTTAAGGTCATTTCTGCTCGAGAGAGTAAACATTCATTTTCTTTTGGTGATCAAAAATTTATAATTCTGACTTCGTCTTCGACTTTACAGATTCAAGGCCAAATTCACCACCGAATTGGGTCATTGCAACCGATTGAAGATGGACAGCATAAATTCATCCAAATATACTTTATGGGCAATATGGAGGATCAACTTGATCGGCGCCAAACGATCAATACAGCAATGAAAAGGATAGTTCTGAAAGATTTGCAGCAACTACTCCATGAACATCATGCATTGGTTCGATTGTTTAAATCTGCGTTGGATCGCATGCCAAGTGACGACTGCAAAGTCGTGATGAGAGCAGATAAACGACACGACCCGCTGGAACACACGAACGCCAATTTAATGCTCCAACAATAGATGAAGTCGCAATTGTGATTGTTGGTGAAAGCGTGGAACCGCGCGATATTGTGCTTACACGTCGCGACACTGGACAACTGCAACGAATAAATGAAACACACCGTTCATACGATACATTGCAATACCCGCTGATGTTTTGGCAAGGAGACGATGTATATCACTTCAATATCAACATGATAAATCCATTGAGCGGTGAGTACTGATATCATAATTTAGATTATGACACTAATTTTACTGATTTCATTTCAGGTGAGGAAACTAACAAGAAGGTTAGCTCGATGAATTATTATGCATATCGTTTGATGATTCGTCAAAATGCTGACAACTATTTGCTGCGATTTCGTCGTTTGCTTCAGCAATATATCGTCGACATGTACGTCAAAATCGAAACAGAGCGCCTCATTTTCATTCGGTTGAACCAAGCTAAACTGCGTTCGGAGGAATATATCCATTTACGCGATGCAATCAGCACCGAAGGAGATGCAGCTAATGTTGGTCGATTGACTATTCTACCGGCGACGTACATTGGCAGCCCGCGTCATATGCATGAATATGCGCAAGATGCAATGACATATGTTCGTCATTACGGTTGTCAGATTTATTCATCACTTTTACTTGCAATCCGAAATGGATAGAGATTGTTCAACTGTTGCTACCCGGGCAAATAACAAGTGATCGGCACGACATCATCGCACGTGTCTTCAAACAAAAAATCCGGTCGCTGATGAACTACATTGTTAGGCATTGCGTCTTTGGGGATACTCGATGTTGGATGTATTCAATTGAATGGCAGAAACGAGGCTTGCCGCATGCTCACATTCTTATTTGGTTAGCCGAAAAAATTCGACCAGACCAAATAGATGACATCATATGTGCCGAGATTCCTGATCCCGAAACCGATCCAGACCTGCATGATGTTGTAATTACGAACATGGTTCACGGTCCGTGTGGCTCCATCAATCCCCAATCACCGTGCATGGTCGACAACAAGTGTTCCAAGCGTTATCCACGAAATTTAACCGCAGAGACTATCACTGGCAATGATGGTTATCCACTGTACCGGCGTCGATCAGCCGATGATAACGGTAGAACTATCACAACGATAGTGAGAGGAAATGAGTTCGTGGTCGACAACACTTGGATTGTTCCATATTCGCCACTTCTTTCCAAAACATTCAAGGCGCATTGCAACGTGGAGTACTGCAATTCAGTGAAGTTCATAAAATACATTTGTAAATATGTCACGAAAGGTAGCGATATGGCAGTTTTTGGTGTTCAAAATCCCAATACAAACGATGAAATCACGCATTATCAAGTTGGTCGATATGTGAGCTGCAATGAGGCGATTTGGCGTATATTCTCATTCCCTATTCATGAACGTCATCCCACTGTTGTACATTTGGCGGTGCATCTGGAGAATGGTCAACGAGTTAATTTCAACTCATCGAATGTTGCTCAACGTGCTGAGACACCTCCAGCAACAACATTGACCAGTTTCTTTTCGATTTGTCAAAGTGATCCGTTTGCACGAACATTGCTCTACTCTGAGATGCCACGTTATTACACTTGGAACGCCTCATCAAAAAAATTTCAACGTCGGAAGCAAGGCGATGAGGTTCCTGATCATCCAAATGTGCGTTCTACTGATGCTCTTGGTCGCATTTACACAGTTCATCCGAAGAATGACGAATGCTTCTACTTGCGGTTGTTGCTGGTGAATATTCGTGGGCCGACATCATTTGAATCACTTCGAACTGTCAATGGTGTAGTGTGCCCAACATTTCGTGCTGCATGTCAACAGCTCAACTTGCTTGAAAACGATACTCATTGGGACATGACAATCGCTGAATCAATTATTTCTGCAACTCCAAACCAGATACGCACATTATTTGCTATCATTATTTCGACATGCTTCCCATCAAATCCACGTGAACTATGGAGCAAGTACAAGAATGACATGTCAGAAGACATTCTACATCGAATTCGTGTCAGTTTCGGAAATCCCGATCTCGAGGTGAATGAGGAGATACATAACCAGGCTTTGCTTTTGATCGAAGACATGTGTTTTCGCATGTGCGGCAGTTTGTTAGTCAAATTAGGAATGCCAACGCCATGTCGTGGAATGAACGACGCTTTCAATCGAGAATTGGAACGTGAACATGAATATGGTCGAGATGCATTGAACCAATCAGTTCGAACCAATGTACCACTGTTGAACCTCCAACAGAAAGGAGTGTACGATACGTTAATGAAGGCAATTCATGATGGAAATGGTGGATTATTTTTCCTCGATGCGCCCGGTGGAACTGGGAAGACATTCCTCATGTCATTGATTTTGGCCACTGTTCGTGCGAGATCCGATATTGCTGTAGCAGTTGCTTCTTCTGGGATAGCGGCCACATTGCTAGAAGGATGCCGAACAGCTCATTCAGCGTTGAAATTACCGTTAAACCTTCAATCGGCTGAAAACCCGACATGCAACATTGCAAAACACTCAGCAATGGCGAAAGTTTTGGTAGCAAGTAAAATCATCATCTGGGATGAATGTACAATGGCGCACAAACGCGCATTGGAAGCACTCGATAGAACTATGAAAGATCTACGCAATGACTCAAGATGTTTTGGAGGCGCAATGATTCTACTTTCTGGCGATTTCCGTCAAACAATACCAGTTATTCCAAGATCGACCGCTGCTGATGAAATAAACGCTTGCCTCAAATCATCGACTCTGTGGTGTTATGTGAAGAAACTTCAGCTGACGACAAACATGCGAGTTGCATTGTTAAACGATCCATCTGCCGAAGAATTCTGCAAGCAATTGCTGACTATCGGTAATGGCCGTGTTCCGGTCGACAAATCGAACGGATTGATTTCGTTTCCTCAGAACTTTTGCATTTTTGTCTCAACGAAGGACGAGCTCATCAACAAAGTGTTCCCGAACATCATTACTAACCACAAAAATCACAATTGGGTGAGTGAACGAGTAATTCTTGCGGCAAAGAACAAAGATGTGGATCACTTAAATTTTACAATTCAAAATCTAATCGTCGGTCCACTTCATTCCTTCAAATCTATTGACTGTGTGACAAACGAAGACGAAGCAACCAACTATCCAACTGAATTTTTAAACTCATTGGATCTACCTGGCTTGCCACCGCACAATTTACAACTAAAAGTTGGCTCGATAATCATCATGCTACGAAACCTGAATCAACCAAAACTATGTAACGGAACGCGTTTGGTGGTGAGAAAACTCACGGGCAATGTAATTCACGCGACGATACTTCAAGGGAAGTTCAAAGGTGAGGAAGTTCTCTTTCCGAGAATTCCGATGATCCCAACCGATATGCCATTCGAGTTTAAACGAATTCAATTTCCGATTCGTCTTGCATTCGCCATGACGATCAACAAATCACAAGGCCAATCCTTGAGTGTTTGTGGCCTGAATCTAGAAAATGAATGTTTCTCTCACGGCCAATTGTACGTAGCATGTTCACGTGTCGGTAAACCATCCGCTTTATTCGTTCTCGCACCTAACAATAAAACAAAAAATGTCGTATATCACAAGGTGCTACAATGAAGGGACTCGACTCCATTGCAACTCACCCAGCAAATAGTTTAAAAGAAAGTAGTGCAATAATGCTACGCGAACCATTTCTATTCAATTCAATAAAACGAAAGCCTTGCTGCCACGTGAATTACATTCATTTCAATGTAATTAAAATATATTTCATTTTGATTTTTGTAATTTCATTGAATTTAATTAATTTGGAGTATTCATTTAATTTATTTAATCTTAATAAAAAACTCAATTTTATTAAGCTAATAACTTTAAAAAACATTTATTGATTTTGAGGCGGTACGAAGTTCGCCGGGTCAGCTAGTTTTGTTATAAATGGGGAATGTTTAGATTGCTATTAAGTGCATCGTTCATTTCAAAAATTCTGATGTGCATGTGACCAGAATTTACCAAATAGGTTACATTTTTATAAAACTTAATTTTAAGTTGGATGTAAGAGGAATCCGCGGCACCACCCTTTATTATCTTACTTTATAAACCTATACAACTAAACGGAAAGCTCATTTTTATAGAAAATTAATATATTTATGCTCCGCTTTAGTTTAAATTTACCAAATAAATACTACATTATGATGGCTAATTTTCAAATATGTGTTCTTTGAATAGTTTATTAAAAATATAAAATTAAAATTTAGATGATTTGTTTAATTTTTTGTTGATAAATTCATGTTCAAAAATGTTCCAATTACCACGGTTTCTTAAAGTAATTCAATAAAAGCTTTCCCTCTACTGAAAGCTCTCTTTTTAATATTACGGCTCTTCAAAATCATGGATGGCTCTGATAGCATACAGCGTATGAATGTAAATGTAAAACGTGCTTTTAGAGGTTCACAAGTTTAAATTAAAATAGAACAAAGAAAAACATTTTCATTATCAGAGAAACTCGGCGAGTTATTATTGAGACACGGTCGCAATTGCTGCGAGAAATGTGTGAAAATTTGACATCCCGATTACGCCATCTACACGCCAGGCAGCCACGTAGCCAAAATCATATTCTATCATTAATGGAATGAAATAATCTATAAAATAAAGCTAGTTTAACTGATGTTCAAAATGGTTTTCTTTGTTCTATTTTAATTTAAAATTATGAAACTCTGAAAAAAACATCCTTTATCCTTAACTGTAAGTTGTGCACTATTGAAATACGTGTAAATTACAAAACTAGTTCCAACTTTTCTAAGGATATTTGAATCAAAAATTTTCAATAAATTTATAAGCTATATTTAACTAAACTAATCTAATCATAGGAAAAAAGATGTATTAGAAAAATGCCACCCAATAAATAACAGATAAATGTGTTTGTTTGCCACAAATAAAACTTACAATGAGGCAAACGCGAGGGTAATCCAGCACTACGTTTAGGGTGTTTCAATCAAGTCCCGAAAAAATATTTTACTTTGAAAGCATATGCATGTGACTCACCGGTGGGTGATTGACACTTTTAAATAGATTATTTACTTTGCGCGCCATTTTTTATCAAATAGACTTATTTATCACGATTTAGGATTTCTATCGACCATGGTACTGTGAAATTTTTTCGTATATCTGTCAACTGTTGCATTCAATTTCCAATTATGGTATTTCAGAATTGTTGCCAATGGAAGTTTAAATATCCTGAATAACTAAGTTTGCAAAATATGAAGTGTGTGATTGAACATATTCAGAATCATTGATATGTGTCATGAGTTCTCATATTTTCTCTAAATATTTTTTTCCCTGGGCACGTCTATTAATTCAATTGGCATGTTGGCTGTAACGTAACTTGTTCCTCATCATTACTCTTAAGGAGCTGACAATATGGATTGCCATGCTTACGCACATCCATTTTCTCAAACCAGTACACATCACTCACTCCACGACAGCGGTCGTGCAACTGCAAAAAATCGATTTCTATGGGTTATAAATATTAGCGAGAATTGTTCAATTTTTCTGAGCAAACAATTATATTCTCATTGTGTATAAACGAAGGTGATTCTACAACAATCGACATTAAATAATGCTCACCTGGATACCATCCTCAACCTGCAAGGGTAGTACGATAAAAATTCTACAACTAATAAAAACCAATCACAGCCCTGATGCGATGATGAAAATTAATCCGTATACTTTCCAGTTGGCCTATATGCCCGATTTAATCTAGCATCCATTATCCATCCAATTCAGTATCAACATAAGGTACCTGGTTTACATTTAATTAAAACAACATACCATATATTTAAGGAAGAAATACATCAGCTTGGCCTTGAACTGCACTGTTGAATTGATCTGCAATGCATGCAAGTTCTGAATCAAATCAAATCTTACCGGTTTTTGTATTTATTTTTTATTTGAACTATGATTTCTTGATTAATAGTAATCATCAGAGTTCATTTCATCATCTTTGATGTAAGTAAAGTTACCTTTTTGTGGGTCAGATAAACGTGGACGTAATCGAAAATTTGAAATCTATTATTTATTTTGTAGACATAATGCAGCGACCGATCAGTAAAAAATGTGACATCGCGTGTCTAAAAACATTCACCAAAGTTCGGCTTCATTTTCCTCATTGTAAATAAAAGTTTCTAAAATAAACCCTTACAGAATGAAATATTTTATTTATTTCATAGTTCGGTGACTACTACAGCCTCCATTATTCAAAAAGGAAATCCTATAATAGTGGCCAAAATTCAGAATCCAGTTCGACAGAGAGCAACAAAGAATTTGAGGGTTTTCGGTCCCAGCGGATCGAAACTTTTTGTTGGATCGAATTTCGCAACGATTTTGCTTTTGCAAGGTATGTGATAAGGACCAATATTGTATCGCATCTTATAAGGTGGAAAGTACCTTCTGAGCGGCAAATTAAGCAAGCCGAATTGATATTGGTGATGTTAATTTTATCTTTTTTTAATGGATTTCCTACCTAGTTTATGAAAAATGTATTGGCCGGAGTCTAAAATAGCTAAGTACATAAAATAGGGTAGAACGAAGGCAAGTGAAATTGTTAAAAATATTTTGGGAAAATAGAGCCGACCAGTTGAGGACTGAACAATTTTCTATAATAATAGATGAAACGACGCATCTAAATCTTTGGCCTTTTTAGCCCGGGTATTTGATTAGAGGAGAGGTAAAAAAAGGGACAGATTATTTGGTATTTTAAATATGACGTTGCCCCGATTTTAAAAGTCCTAATAATTTGTTATAAGTACTAGTAAAAGATATGATTGATCTAGCTTCGGACAACGCTACGGATTTAAGCAAATTATTCCAAATTTGCTTTTTATTAATTTTATATGCCATATGTACCAGTAATGCGAACCAACCGTTCATTGTGGAGCTATTAACACGATACATTTAACATGCATGTAACATACATTTAACATTTAACAACAACAGCACACAGTTCCAAACGTTGTACTGATCTGCAGGAATTTCAAGAATATTTTTTTTTAATAAGCCAAATGCAATTCTTGTGCTTGTGTAAACGCGATAGCCGTCGCTTGAAATGGTGATCAATAGAGTTTTGGAGTATAGTAGGATGCATTACAGATGAGTTTTATTTCGTGTACTTTAGAAGATAAAACCACACAAAAAATAGCAAAAAGCTTTGATGAGCAATTGAGAAACCCAATAGTTAAGATAAATTTTTTGTTTTTGTCCTATTCTCAATGAAAGTAGAATTTCAATCCGGAAGGATTCGCATACATAGTATGAATGTTCAACTGAACAACTAGAATCCGTATACAAAATCAACTTCAAAATCTGGAGGCATATTCAAAATCTGGACATCATTCATAAACACATTCAACAATCTGGTACATGACAATAGCCATATATCAGACTTTGAAAAATTAACGTTATTTTAAGGAAAGCTTAAAAGGAGAACCATCTACCTTAATAGGACATCTAGCATTGCAAGCAAAAAACTACAAAACTGCGTACGCTATAATTATTATGGAGCGGTATGCGACAATAAACGAACAATCGTCGCTGAATATATTGATTTCATGTTAAACATTCGAAAAGTTCAACTAAATGCAGCGAAGGATATTAGAAAAAAACATGATGCACTAAAGGAGTGTGTAGAAGTTTTAAGAACCATGCGCTGCAACGTAGATAAATGGAGCACAATTCTCATTCACATTAATGTCAAAAAATTGGATTACAACAGCCTAACGCAATACGAGGAATCTCTTCATGGTCGTCGTGACTATTCCACAATGTAACAATTTTTACATCTCTTAATGGAGAGAATGAATGTGTTTGAAGCACTGCAGAGTGTAAACACTAGTGCAAGTAAACCATTCAAGATTAATTAACACAGAAAAATTTTAGCCAATCAAGAAAGTCAGCATAAAGCAGGCTGCAGTAGTGAATTTTGAAAATACTGCGAAAGAAGGGAACACATAATTCCAAATTGTGTTCATTTTAAACAAACCACCCCAAGCCGGAGAATAGAGTTTATCAATAGGCATAAAATGTGTTACAACTGCACCACCTACAATAATGATGCCAAGAAAAACGTATCAATCAATGTAATCGATGGAAATACCACGATCTTCTTCTCAACGGCTAAAATGATAACAAAAACCTGCATAAATAAAACAGTTACCCTACGAGCATTATTCGACCTAGGATCCCAAGTACCCTTGATTACTGAAAATGCATGTAAGCAGTTGGGATTACATCAGGAAAACATACGTAATACCTTGGTGGGAATTAGAGGTAATACTAAAAACACCTGTATAGCTATATAGTTCTACTGGAAATTCAACCACATTTTCCATCGGTAATTAAGCTACAAATAAAAGCATGTGTTTTTCGGAATAGTATCAAATAAGTCAGAGCAGAAAATAAAACGTAATGACGACTCTCGTTTAGAGAGCCGCGTTAACACTGCTCACCGTATTATCCATTTTAACTAGTATGGCATTTATTAAACCTCACCCAACCAAGTTGCAGGCGCATGAGTTAGAAGACGCAGGAGGCATATATTTCAATAATGTAGGAGAAGTTCAGCGACGTGATGTACACTGGAATCTAATCATTCGAACTTGATAACTTACTGCATGTAAAAACAAGCAATTGATACATTGTGATATCATTGTCCAACAACTCCAATTACACTTTGGCAACATCAAATAGGAAAACCAATTACTTGAAACCAAATTGAAGAGGCATCGCAGGCGAGGAGTTGGAGAAACAATTGGGATCGTTTTAAGTGATACAGTTGGCATCTTCTTGCACAATAATACGAACAGCACTTTGACTTTATCGAGCAGAATGAGCAACATTTCCTACATTTGGCAATTAATCGAACGTACATTAATAGAGAACATCATACGTTTATTTAAGCGACATAATTATTACACCATCACTCATCTGAACAAACTAGAAGAATATCAGCAGCAAATGGATTTGGAGTTGAAATTTCTTCAGGAATACAATACAAAGATGAATGAGTAGGATATAATAGTAACTGGCATTATTCAGCTGATGTTAATATTGAAATCTATTCAGGACACACAACAGAGTACTATCGAAGTAATGCTCAATACCCAGCACAATACCATTCTTCGATCTTTGTTAAATTTATTATGCCTTCAAGACAAAGTTATTCAGATCAAGGAACATCTGCCACAGTGATGCCTTTGAAGCTAATGAAGCTGTATCTGATATTAAATACCGAATCCAGAATTACCAGCAATAACATTGCATCGTTCCAGTTGCATCATTCGAAGTCTATCTCCTACCAATCATTGGATACCATTACATGAATTAAACCAATGGATTTATGTCACCAAATCACGATCATCAACGACTACATTTGGCTTGATTTGTGAATCACATCGCATGCCACTTAATCTTCTAGGTACTGGCATGATCACCATCACCCCGGCCATAGAGTATGAGGCAATATTCAACTAGGTGTCGAATATATAAAAAAATGTGTTTTAGATGAATATTGAATTACTAAAAATATAGATAAAAAATGTATTTTTGCATTAACATGCAAAAAATGAATTATGTGCGAATTTACATAGTATCGCACATGTTTAGGTTACAACCCTTCATGCCCTTGAATTATACAAATTATACACAGGTGCCGTGTTCTGTTGAACATGTTGGGGGCCGGCCACAGGTTTCTGTTGTTTGTGCACTATGTCGTCTACCCTTTACGCACCGTATGAGTAAGAAGATTCCAAGGGCGAGCAAAGTCCAGAAAGCGAGATGAGTCATCACGTAGTGGTGGACGTGGTGTTGATCCATGGCTACTGATTCATCCAATTGTTGAGCTCTTATTTCCTGTTCTAATTGTGTAGTGTCGGGTGTGGTTTATGGTGAACCTGATTTGATGCGCAGATGTCAAACGGTGCGCTTTATCAAGCGACTTTGGTGCTGATTGCATATAGATGTACGGTATTGCTCTTAAGAATACACCCTAGCTGTAGTTTTATGAAGCCATAGCGCTCTAATGCGGTGGGCTGTATTCTGGACTTGCAAATTATATCCACGGTGATGCTTTGGTTGACTCCGAAAATCCATTGATTGGCAGCGTGTAGCTTGATGAAACAGTTTGCTGATTTCGTGACCTCAGTGCTGCAGCTTGGATGTGGAACCTTTGCCTTGAGGAACATTGATATCTCACATTGATTCCGTTCGCTTTGTTGGGTATGCAACGTTGCAACGTTACATATCAATAAACCATCAAGTATAGTTCCTTGCACTTGCTTAGTTCCTGATCCGTGATGGGTGCAAAGCGCTCTCGATATGGATCGACAAGTATGTATTTTGTGGTAGGCTTTATTTTTATTTAAGAATCGTTGAGAAAAATTGGGGCAGAGGTAGCCTCGTAGAGCTGATAGTCCCATGATTGCACCAAGGGTATTTGTACCACGATTATTACGTTGTTTTTGGTTACTCTTGTCCTTATGGTCATTAGTCGATACAAGTTGTGTAACTCTAAAATCCCATGTCCTGGAATAGTGCAAGTTTTCGGAAGGTGTTTAAGTATAGTGGTCATCTCTTGCTCCAACCGCAACGGAGATAATGACGATGGATGAATAATTTGATGTTTCGCACCTGTAAGTACGTCCACTAATCCTTTTTGTGTATCTTCAAGATGTTTTATCACTAGACCCAATCGGAGGGATAAAAGAATGACAGCTAATGCTTTATCTTGATGGGTTCGGTACTCATTGAGGAGTGCTAACTCGACGTCGAAATGTTCTTGTGCCTCCATTAGCTGTTTTAATTGTTCGGCGGTGATGTTGTTACTGTATTTGAATAATTGCAACGTGTTGTCAAGAATCGAGGTTTGATTTTTTAGCAGTTTTAGAGTGTATGCTTCATTTTCCTCTATGTGATCGAACTGCTTTTCATACTGTTCTGCCTCTCTTTGTGACAATACACCGAACATGTCCCCCATTATGTACCCAATGGTAACGCCTACTCCACGTCTCGTTCTCCGTTGACTAATGTCTGTATGCGTGATCAATTCGTTGTCTTATATAATGTTGTTAAACTGCCAATGCAGCTGTTGTAATATGAGATCACATTTGATTGGGTGTACATTTTTGCAGGCCCTGTCAAGCAAGCTCAAACCTTTCTCCACGTTATAGATTTCTTGCCAATAACTAGACAAATTGTACCGAACGACTAACTCCCATTTAGTTGAAAGAAGTTCTACCTTGGCAATATTGTCGAAGTACATGCCCGAGTTGTTCCATGTAGTTACAGTGGTTGATGGATTGGTTGAGCCCAAACCTGATTCTTCAGTCCATCGGATGCCGGAAACCAAGCTTATTATACTCAGTACTAGACAACTATGGCGAATTAATTGGTTTGTAACCGAGACTTCTTTCGCCTTTCGACTGGGTTGTTGCCTTCTCTTTTGAGTCGTGGGTGCATGTTCTTTTACTAGATGTTCTTCTTGAGCTGCCTCTTCTTTCAGTGGCTCTTGGCTGGGCAAAGATGCTACCTTGCTTATGGATCTTTTGACGTTTGAATTGCCCGATGTTTTGAGTGCTACTACTCTGGTCTGCCCATCAGCGCCAGGATGTAGTTCTGTAATTCGGCCGAGTTTCCATCTCATCGGTGGTTGTAATTCGTCTCGCAACAGTACGATATCTCCTATTTTGGGATTTGTCCGTGGTTGTTGCCACTTGGGACGCTGTTGTAGACGATGTAAATAATCGGATACCCATTTTTGCCAAAATTGAGTACGCATATTTTGGACGAGCTTCCATCGGGACAGGACGTTTCCATGTTGTGTTGGCTGTTCTTTTTCTGGTGGCGCTAGTAAGGCCTCTCCTATCAGGAAATGTCCGGGCATTAGTACGGCTAGCGTTTCAGGATCCTCAGATAGCGGGCAAAGCGGTCTTGAATTCAGACACGTTCTATTTGATTCAATAAAGTTGTTATCTCTTCAAAGGTGAGCTTGGTGCCACCTATACATTTTTTAAGTGGGTTTTTATAGATTTTACTCCTGCTTCCCACAATCCACCGAAATGTGGTGATGCTGGTGGAATGAAATGCCACGTAAGTGGTTGTAGTATTTTTATGCTCCCACGAGGTTTGTCCCTTTGTCGCTGTACATGTGTGCAACATTGCCTCGACGAGCGGTAAATCGTCTGAATGCGCTTATAAATCCTTCTGTTGAAAGATCTGAGGCAGCTTCGATGTGGACTGCTTTGGTAGCTAAACAGATAAATATGCATATATATCCCTTATACGATTTGTTTCCGCGGCCTTTACTAGTTCGAATATGAATCGGGCCGGCATAGTCCACTCCAGTGTGGGTGAAGGGGCGCAATACAGTAACGCGAGGCATTGGAAAATCGCCCATTATTTGTTCTGTGGTCGTGACTTTGAATCGATGGCAGCGGATACATCGATGGTTATTATATTTGACTGCTTGGACTCCTCTGATGATCCAGAATTTTTTCCGGAGGAAGGCCAATGTTAACGCGTTGCCGCCGTGCAATGTTTCTTTATGTGCCCAATCCAATACTAACTTGGTGAATGACCCTTTGTACGGTAGGATGACGGGATGTTTTTCATCGTAGGGCAGGGATGAATTTTATAATCTTCCACCAACCCGAATTGTGTTTCTCTTATCGAGAAATGGGTTGCGCGAAATGATTCTGCTGCGTTTGTTGATTTGTTTTCCTTGTGTCAGTAGCGAATGTTCTTCTGCAAATTCCTCCTGTTGCACTGCTGCCGCTAGCCGTGACAAAACTAGATCCCACTCTTGTTGGTCGATTAATCTCCTTCGTTTGGTTCGCCACCTTAGTATATGAACTGTTATCCGTATAAGCGTCCTCAGAGATGATTGCCTGTTGACTAAGGCTTAAATTGGAGATTCTACGTTTCCACCTGCATATGTGTTGTAACTATATTTTTCCTTTCCTCAGCTGTTTCATATTCCGCCTCTTCGCTTAGTATGGGTGCGTGGTGCAAAAACGTCGGACCGTTCCACCAGCTTTGGAGTGCCGCTAACTGCTTTGAGGTTACACCACGGGAAGCGCAATCAGCTGGATTGTGTTCTGAACGGATATAATGCCACGATTGGATGCTGGTATTTTGGTGAATCTCTGCCACTCGATGTGCGACGAATGGTTTCCTAGTTGATGATGGTTTTTGAATCCAGGCCAGTGTAATCATGGAATCGCACCATAAGGTTGTTGAGCTTATGTTAACCTCTAGGCTCTTTTTGACCTGTTGCACTATACGGTTTAATAATACTGCGCCGCATAACTTGAATCGGGGAATCGTCAATTTTGATTTTACTGGTGCTACCGTGGTTTTCGCAGTCAAAAGACGGATTGTACTTTCTCCATTGATGGTACTTCTGCTGTACAGCACAGCCGCGTAGGCGTGCTCGAATGCGTCACAGCATCCATGAAGTTCAAACGTACAGTTATCTTCAGAGTAATTGATATAGCGAGGTATTTTAATTTGCCGAGCGGCATTCAACTCGAGCTTGAGTTGATCCCAGCGTTTAGCTGTTTCTGCTGGTAACTCTTCGTCCCAACCCAGATCGAGACTCCATAGTCTTTGGTACATTATTTTGCATCCGATGATTAATGGTGCCAGCCATCCCAAAGGATCAAAGATATTTGACATTTCGGACAAAAATTGGCGTTTCGTTATTTTATTGTCATTCGGTGGTAACTGTACTTGGAATACGAAGCAGTCGGCAGATGGACTATAACCTATCCCTAAGGTTTTGATTGACTGTTCATCCGCGATGGTAAGGTTGCCACTCAAGACCTCTTCCTGGGGTAATCCCTTTAATAGGTCAGGATGATTGCTTGACCACTTACTCAATTCCATTCAACCTTGATGCAGTAGCTCGATAAGCTGTGCTTTCAGTTGCTCCGCTTCTTCCATACTGTCTGCGCCAGTCAACACGTCGTCAACGTAAAAGTCGTGCTTCAAAATATGGCTTACTTTGGGGTACACTTGATGTTCATCTTCGGCGAGTTGATGTAGCGTGCGAATCGCCAAATAGGGTGATGCCGATGTTCCGTAGGTTACTGTGGTTAGTTGGTTATCACCTATTGAATGACGTTTACTTTCTCTCCATAAAATTCGTTGATAGTTCTGATCTGCGTGTACCAGTATTTGACGGTACATCTTTTTGATGTCAGCAGAGAACACTATCTGGTGTTTTTTCCATCTAAGAAGAACCGCCCATAGATCATTCTGTCAGTGAATAAAACTTCATTTAGGTTGATGCCTGTGGATGTTCTCATCGACGCATCAAATACTACCCGAATTTTGGTAGCGTCCATGGTTTCCTTAACCACCGCATGATGCGGTAGATAAAATTTGCCTCTGCCTTGATCAACCTGTTTCATGTGACCCATTTGGATGTACTCTCGCATGAAATTTACGTATAGTGACATTAGCTCTGGATTTTTACAGAATTTTGCTTCCAGGTGTAGTAACCGTTGTAGTGCTTGCTGTCGAGAACTTCCGAGCAGATCCAATTGGTTTTCCTTGAGAGGTAGATGTACAATATATCGCCCATCTTTACCCTGTCTGGTGGTTTGTTGGAAGAGCGCCTCGCATGAAGAGTCGGCTACTGACCAGCCATTGCTATCTTTTGAAATTTCTTCCAGCTCTCAGATTCTCTCTATGTTTCCTTCCGACACGCCCATAGTATGAGCTGCTACGGCCTGTTGTTGAATTGTGGTTTGTGAGGGGCCGTAGATTATCCATCCCAGACTGGTGCTTATCGCGCTTGGTTTAGCTCTAATTATTTGGTTCCCGATGAAATCGCTGTACACGTCCGCACCTAACAGTATGTTAATTGGCGCAGGGCGATCATAATATGGATCCGCTAAACGTAGTTTACTCCATCTATCGGCATGCTTTCTGGCGATCGGTTGTTCCGGAATATATGTAGTGATTCTGGACAATACGTATGCGTTGACCGTTAATCTGTATGAGGACTTAAAATGAGGTTGAACGAAATGATTCTGATGCTGGGGGAAAGAAATGCCACGTAAGTAGTTGTAGTATTTTTTGTGCTCCCACGAAGTTTGTCCCGTTGTCGCTGTACATGTGTGCAACAAACAAGTTAAATACATCGGTTAGTATCAAGGGTTACACTACGAGCCGGTGATTACTAGAACCACCCTTTTGATAAATAAAAAAGTTAAAAAAAAAATCCGAGCCCCCGTTCCCAAGAAAAACAGTGGTCGAAAGCAGTGGTTCCTGCTCCTTGATAATGACGTGTTCTCATGTCACGCGTAGAAGATTTTTAGGTTGATGTGATTCAGCGGCACGTCTGTCAGGTTGTTCTTGTTCTGTTTCATGCTATGTAAGGAGTAATCCTTCGGTTACCTCAACTTTGAAATCTTTTTGAGACATTATCTTATGTTTGAGCTTGTTTGCGAATATGCATTTCCCACTCATTTACCAGTGCAATGTCCAATGCGCTAGCAAAGAGGTTATAATTGGAAATAACCTTAGCCTGACGAACAGTGATATATTTATATCCCGATCTATTCTAAGAACGACCAAAGTTTGTCATCGGTTGAACAAAATCGTGATTAGTATATATTGTGACTTCTTTCCTGTGATTATCACTCCAATGGACATTTTGATTGTAGTTCGTGGTATCAAAAACGTGGTCTGTTTTACCTTTTGGCAATTCCTTTCTTGTTTTTCAATACTGCTTCTCTTAACCGATTTGAGCGAACAGTATCTATTGCTAGGAACTCACGCTCAAAATGTAGATACAACAGATAACGAGACGTAAAAAATTGGCGTAGGTATCGTCTGACAGCAACAAGATTCCCTGGAATCTTTTTAACTTCACAATTAAGATCACGTTTTAAAAATTCAGATTATTTCCATATTTGTTTGTTTCAACAAATAAATGCAGAAAAAGGTGGTCGTCAAAAAAATCCTTGAAATAATTCGATAGGGTTTCAATGCCCATTTCATCGCTTATATCCTTAAATAGGCCCGATGAGTGTCTCGTGATTTGCTACTTCGGTATATTGAACATTACCACTTTTCAATTTCCAATTTCCAAAATTTTTCAATTGTTTTTTACACTTTGTCAACTACTTAAGTAGGTGAACAAGAGTCCGATGTACTAGCAGTAGTTGATAAACCAGCGCCAGTTGCGGCATATTCATTGGTTTTTGTTGTGCACTCCTATTCAACATAACCGGCCAATGGCCGATTTTTCGACCATGAGTTTTTTCAGCTAATTTGTGGTTTCCCTTTTTATTTGAATAAACCGGTGTTTTTATTTTTTCTTTATTTAGATCTTCGTTGTCATTATTATTATCAACGATTTTGCCAACCTGCAATACATTTGATTTTTTTGTGCCTCCAACATTGTTTTTTTTAAATCAATACTGTGATATAAAGCACCGTTCTATTTTAAGAATTTTTAGTTTTTTTAGATGCCGAAAGATTAAATTTAAGGGATTGGCTCAAAATCTAAAATTACAAAATCCCGAATTATCAAAATCGCGACAAAAAAAAATCCCGACTTTCAAAATCCCGACTTTGCTGAAACTTTAAAAATCCCGACAAAAGTCGGGATTTTTTAAATAAATTTTGTTTTTTTATCTTCATTTTTATTAAGAACCAATTTTTATTAAGAGGCCCGATTTTTAAAAAATAAATATGAATTCGGGGGCCCGCGGGCACCCGAATTCAATTTTTTTTTAAATCGGGCTTTTGAAAATCATGATTTTGAAAGTCGGGATTTTGAAAGTCAGGATTTTGAGCGTCGGGATTTTTTAAAAGTTGCGATTTTGATTTCGGGATTTTGAAATTCGGGCAAACGAGCTCAACCCTAATTTTAATTTTGATAACGAAACATTTGAAAAACAAAATTATTTTGGCTAGTTAAAATAATTACAATGTTGCTGGTCGAAAAATCGACCAGCGGCCACAAATGGGTTAGCAAGGGAGGATAGAATTGTTTAAATGAAAAATGGGATGTTAACACTGCGCACAACACTGGTCGAAAATAATTTTTCTCCTTAGCTTACCGAAAATATTTTTTATACAAATAATACTTTAAATTCGAACTTCATAAATTATGTAAATTATATTTTTATGGGGCATTAACCCAGTACGACCAAAATAGAACTGTCATCAAAAATAATAAAAAAAAATTGTGAATTTGTACGTCATAATAGCTAAGCAACAGCGCCGAATGTCATTTATAGTTAAACGACGATATTTTGTTGTTGTCATTAAATGAAAATGCAAAGTAGATTTTACGATTTGATAAAAGAATGTACTCGTAGAAGACTGGTAACAATAATCTTGGTATCCGTCCGTTATCGTATATATTTCACTAGATATTATTTTTTATGTTTTATTTATTCAGTTGCATTTATTTGTTGAAAATCGTTTGTGCTCTTTGGCTGGCAGCGAAATTAATACCAATTTTAATTTTTTTTAAACTTCTAAGATTTAACAAACAAATTTTATTTTTTACAATCGTGATGCTGATGGGGAGTAAATGGTAAGGAGATATTTTCAATTAATTCTTCATTTTGTATTTCCATGTGCAATATAAAAAAGCATTTTGCTGTTTATTTTCAATTTAATGCCGTATATTTCTTCTGTTATAGCTGGGAAATGTTTATTTCTATTTCAAGCTACAGCATTTCTGGATTCATTATATTCTGTTTTATTTTCATTTTCTATTTTCCCAAATGATCATATATAAATCCAATTTATTTTTTGCTTGTGCTCCTTTATTGTGTGTGCTGTGCTGTATGTTGCTAAAATTGCTGTTTATATCTTTTTCACATTTGAATCAGACAACAAATTTTTGGAATCTTCCGAGTATATCCTGTTCATGGAAATAAAAACATTTTCGATTATTTTGGCATTACACATTCGGCTTTTCATTCTATATTTAATACGGATCTAACTGTATACGTTATAACTATATGAAATAAATGTAAGACAACTATTTAGATAGAGATAATTTTTGCATTCACGATTTATTATTTTGTTCCAGTTTTCCAGTATTATTATTTTTCAATAATCTGCACACTGTACACGATGAAGTCGAACAATTTATGGACAGCATTATAAATTGGTTGCAAAATGTACACGAAACGATGAGCTTAAAACGCATAAATCCCATTAATCGCCTGCGTAATCGTACACCACAGCTAAAACTGTATACATGATTCTCGCTTCCAATTTCCTTTTTAATTTTTCATGTGGTTTCAAAATCAATTTATACAAATTGTTGAAATAATCTAATCCTTGTGGCTTTGTATGTACACTTAATACTCAACAACATTGTGTGTATACCAAACACCAAAATAATTGAATTAAGCTTTAATTATACAAACAAGTGGAAAGGAATAACAACAACGCCAAAAAAACGAAAAAAGCTTATTTCATTTAAAACTTTTTATTTTGGTTCTACTTGTTGATTACAATTTATGTTAATTTTGATTAGAATGTTTTATCGTTAATATTATCATAATTGTTTATGACTTTCACAAAAAACAATATTTATTAAAAACATCACCCTCGTCCTAAATATAAACGACGTACATCTACTTACCTGCGAAAGGCTCCTCGTTAATTTATTACACGCGTATCGTTTATCACTCTCATTACTATTTAGTATTTTCAAATTGTTTTTCGCTTCGCCTCGTAAGCTTAAAATTTAGGAAAACAGCTTTTAATAAAAATGGTGTTTTTATAGATATGTGACGAACAAGATAAGAAAATTAAATTGTATTTGGTAGGTAAAACAATTCGGCACTTTACTATCAATGGAAAAATTGATTTTTAAGGTGTGGGGGTCGTGTGACGGTTAAGGAAAATTAAATAAAAATGTTATACCATATGAATAAATATATAAGGGAGCACCAGAAAATTTTACATTTTTTGATTTACTGATGAAAATATTGTATAATTTTCATAGAAATTGTGGCAGAAACAAGGCCATTTTGCTTTACAAACCAACATTGCTTAACAATAGAGTTTTCGTGAACTGGTCTTATTATCAGCAAAATATGCTAAGACACTGGGGGCATTTCATGGAATAACAGTATTTTTAACGGACATGCGAATACATAGCATCTGGTCATGACAAACAAACTTTTGTGAGAAGAGCAGGTTTCCAAAATATTTGACTTCTCTCTGTAATCCTAAAGAATATTAAAATATTGCGAGTTTGGTGTACCAAGCAAGCGTTCGCTCGGGTTTTGGTTGGATGGGCACTTCAATAAAAAAAAATATTTTGCGCGTTTTCATATAATTTTATTGGTTAGAATGTACGGCCAAGACTAAGCAGAGATCCCGGATACGCCGGGCCTACTGTATACCCTTTTACATATAACAAAATGGAGAGATGGGAAAGGTTGTTAAATATGATAAACTTTACCCGGTTATAGACACCTAAGTAGTCAATAGTTAATAAATTGTTAAATGAAAATATAATGTAAGACGGTTAGCACAAGATAACACAATTATTTTTGTTTTTTGGAAATAATCAGCAATCAGCATCCTAAAAATAGTTTGATTGATTAAGTTTCTACTATAATGGAAAATTTCCTGAAATAAAACTTAATTATTATGATTGATTGATTGATTGGGCAGTAGAACCAAGTACCAGACATCATGTGCCGGACAACGCCGGTCCCATTCCTACCGGCTGCTTACCCATAACAAGAGCGAAGGTTAGGAAAGGTTTATTTTTTTTCTGTGGTGGAACGAACTGGTTTCACACACCGAGCGATCATATACGGCACAAGACCACACAACTTCAACCTATTAAAAGAAAGAATAAAGGTTAAATAGGTTTAATGGTAAATAGAGGCGGTGGTCCTCAACAATTGCCTCTTTAAATTTGCAATGGTACCCATTACCACAACTATCAATGAAAACACCAACTGTATACTAAATATTGGATTAAAACAAAATGTATTAGTAAAATTATAATAATGTTGATGCTTCTATAAACTACACAACCACACAAACTCCTAAATACGTCAAACTACTATTATAATGTCTAAACTAAGTTTAGAGTAAAGTTGCACCAAAGCCCCTAACATGGCAATTTGAAAACAACCATTGGACAGAGTGCCCATTCTATAAAATCTGCAAAATAAGTTCAAAACATCCAACCAAAATACCTACCTTGAATTGTACCGGCTTTTCCAGTACGGAGACACTCTGCCAGAGTGCCCACGCAAGCCAACCATTTTTCACGAAGCCCTCTTTTATTCTCCGATCTTGCCCCGCGGTGGCCATTGCCAACTGTGCATCGGCATTCCATCGAACGGCCCTTTGTGCTCGTCTATTTTAGACACCATGACGTGATCCACCCGACCCTTGGTTCTTTCATCATTCGATCTCCAAGTTACTTTATGGTTTCTCTTTTGTGGGAAAAACATACTTGATACAACTAAGTTGTACATTATTGCCAGGTTGATCACACGTCGGCCGTTGTTGTTACAAGTTAGGTGCAAGCTGTTAGGATCAATGTGCGATGTGTAACGACAGCCTTCAATATTGGCTGCCGTTAGCAAAAAAAAAAAATTATAACAATAGTATTAGTAATAATATATTTTAAGGAAAAAAAAGACACCAACAATGTGTTCACCAGAGCACGCCATGACTTTCGCCGCTAGCTCAGATATAATATCAGCCGTGGGGGTTGTGCTCTGGCCGACTTAACACAATTTTGGCATAAAATTACAATTTACGAAGGCTCATTCCCATACAACTCACCTTTTCCCTTCACTCACTCCAATTGGTTAAATCACTAGCCACTCATGATAAATAATAATAAAAAACTGAATAAACGATTTAACTTGTACATAATTCAAAGATCAAAAAAAATTGTATTACCAAAAAAAAAAAAAATTACGATTGATTATTATACTTCTAAATACTTAATCGGCATTACCCGGAGCGTAATCTGGCAGCAATCAAACTCCAAATAAAATACGATATATACCTGTAAGGTTACCTTGACGGAGTATCCTTGGTGCAGAAGCGCTTCGACGACCTTGACACTGCCTCGGGTAGTATGATACAAATATTCCTATAAAAGTAAAACAAGAAATTTGCTTAACTGGAATTACAATAAGATTACTCAAAATAAGAACTTTAATAAGGTATACCACACATGAATAGAGAAGAAAACAAGTTGAAAACAAATTAAAATATTATAAAAAAACTTAACAAAAAAAAAATTCAAAAGAAAGCAATTTAAAAATTTGAAAAGATATCGCACTTAGCCAAAAAAAAATCAAATGAGTAGCTGTTGTGGTACACTGCCTCTGATCCATGCGGCTGCTGCCACGCTTTTATAACCACTGCATTTTCAATCGTTCCAAAAAGAATTAAGTTTCTTACATGTATCTCTTCAATTTGACCAACAATTTAAATTTGCAAAATAATTCTGGTTCGTCTGACAATAATCTTTGTAATCATCAAATTTTCTCAATTTTCAGTAAAATTTTAAAATGGTTGATAATCTCTGCTTAATTTCATGATATTGCACTCAATTAAACTCGTTCTAATAAAAGCAAATTTCACTCAGTTCTTCGATACAATTACAATTATAGACAAGAACTGCAAAGGGTAAAAGTCTATTTTATTTTATTTTTTTATTGGTATGGAGATGAGTTGGTTGGACGAAAAACAAAGATCGGGAGTTGATTTTTAAACGTGATCGAGTAATATTAATTAAAGTGAATGTTCCGAAATATTAATTAAAAATTTACGAGAATCAATATAACTTGATTCCAAAGTAAAATTTATAAATTTAAGATAACGAAGGACTTACATTTTTTTTTGCTGTATTTTTGGTTGTAAATCGCGACACATAAAATTTTTCAATTATATTCGATTCAAAAATAATAGAACAAAAGAGAAAATAATTTCCCAATTTAAATTTAATCACTGTACGTAAGTAAATATAATTTATGTCAACATATAAAGTTCGGCAGAAATCGGCGGAAGCAATGCTATACTATGGAAATTATCGTGAAATCTGGAGATGTGTTCGCATGGTGACTATATGGTAATCAAAGGGGATGAAGTGGGCTATCTTAATATGTGTGTGCCATTTCCCGAAATAGGTTATAGCTCTGGACATAAATTTTCAAAAATATAATATTTTCCTCTAAATTCCGCGGAAGCAATGCTACGAGTACACTATGAAAATTATCGCGAAATTTAGAGGAAAATATTATATTTTTGAAAATTTATGTCCAGAGCTATAACCTATTTCGGGAAATGGCACACACATATTAAGATAGCCCACTTCATCCCCTTTACCATATAGGCTGCGGACCAATAGTCGGGTAAAAGTTAATTTTAAGTAAATTATTAATTATTTTTCAAAAACTCTATGGCAAACTGATTGAAAAATCTGTTCTTAATCCGATTTTCACCATAATAAACAATTTACCCAACTATTGGCCCGCAGCCATTGTCACCATGCGAGCACATCTCCAGATTTCGCGATAATTTCCATAGTGTAGCATTGCTTCCGTCGATTTCTGCCGAACTTTATATGTTGACATAAATTATACTTATGTACAGTGATTAAATTTAAATTTGGAAACTATTTTCTCTTTTGTTCTATTATTTTTGTATAATTTATTGTAAATTGTTGTTTGATATATATTTTTACAAACCTACACTTTTTAACGTCAGAGTTTTATAAACATTTACACTTTTATGTTGCCACTTTTTAGTGTACCTATACTTTTTTTAACGTTAGAAACTTCACACCGGTCGGTTTTCAAGAAAAAGTGAAAATTTTTCTTAAATTTAGAAATTCTATAGTTCTAATCAATTTAATTATGACTGAAATATAATTCTAATAATAATAAAACTTGTAAAATATAATCCGGGAAATAAAAATATCATGAAATAATCTATATAAATAAAACAAAGTCGTGTTAGTTACACCATTTATAACTGAAGAACGGCTGGACCGATTTTTATGATTTTTGTTTTGTTGGATTTGACTCCGTTCCGAATAGCATAATAACTATTAAAACATTGGAAAAATTCACCAACAAAAAAGTTATCAAGAAAATTCATTTTCTCATATATTTAGTACATTTTGTTTTTTTTATTTTGTTCGTCTCAATACAGTGGTGATTTAGGAAAAAAGAAAAGTCGGAAAAACTCAAAAGAGAAGCCCCAAAAATCTAATAAAAAAATCTTTTTTTTTATATGAATTTTGTAGGTGTGGTTTGTATGTGACGAGTGGTGCAGTGGTTAAAGCTTCGGCGCTTGGACTGCAAGGTACTGGTTACGAATCCGACTGGAGGCTGCATGCACATTTCTACTTTATTTTATTTTTATCGTTTTCTCTGAACTTTTGCAATTTTGTCTCAACGAAGGACGAGCTCATCAACAAAGTTTTCCCGAACAATATTACTAACCACAAAAATCAAAATTGGGTGAGTGAACGAGTAATTCTTGCGGCAAAGAACAAAAATGGGGATCACTTAAATTTCACAATTCAAAATCTAATCGTCGGTCCACTTCATTGCTTCAAATCTATCGACTGTGTGACAAACAAAGACGAATCAACCAACTGTCCAACTGAATTTTTAAACTCATTTTTTTTTTTTTTTTTTTTTTTTTTTTTAAAAAGGAAGTATTAATTGTCCTTTGAAGGTCAATTAATACCCCCCTTTCATTCACGCACAGACCTCCCATTCACACAATTACAGTATACCACCTGCACATTGCAAGCTCCATGTCAACCTGTAAACTGACATGGACGGTGGGTCGGCGCTGAATTCTGCACTCCAACAGAGGGTCTTAGTTGTGTTTATTAACATTACCGATCGTAATCGATGACGAAAATTCGCTTTGCATCCAGCCTCTGATGGGATTCGAACCCAGTACCTCCCGGTCCAAGTGCCGAAGCTTTAACCACTGCACCACTTGTCCGGTAAATTGGATCTGACTGGCTTGCCCCCGCACAATTTACAACTGAAATTTGGTGTGTTGCCGGGAATCATCATGCTACGAAACCTGAATCAACCAAAACTATATAACGGAACGCGTTTTATTTTGAGAAATCTCAAGGAAAGTTCAAAGGTGAGGAAGTTCTCATTCCGAGAATTCTGATTAACCCAACCGATATGCCAATCGAGTTTAAACGAATTCAATTTCCGATTCGTCTTGCATTCGCCATGACGATCAACAAATCACAAGGCCCATCCTTGAGTGTTTGTGGCCTGAATCTAGAAAATGAATGTTTCTCTCACGGCCAATTGTACGTAGCATGTTCACGTGTCGACATACCATCCGCTTTGTTCGTTCTCTCGGAGGTCTCGGGTTCAATTCCCGGTAGTGACAAGGAAAAAATTGGACGGCTGGTTTAGGATCAATGAATTAATCACTCATTAGTCATTATCCGAAATGAAAATATGATTATTAAACCTCATTTAAGACGGCCAAATCTCTTAATGGGGTATAGTGCCAGAGAGAGAGTGAGAGAGAAATTCATTTTATCTTAATAAAAAAACTCAATTTAATTAAGCTATAATAACTTTAGCAACATTTATTGATTTTGAGGCGGTACGAAGTTCGCCGGGTCAGCTAGTAATAATATAAAATAATAATCATAATAATAATTATAACAAATATATTATTAAAAATATCGTAACAACGTACAAGAATTATACATCATACGTCATTTAAATGATAATTCTATGATTACTCATCGAAAATAAAAGGACATCATCATATCAGCAAAGTTCAACCAACATTCTTCGTACATCGCCATCAACATCGGTGCCCAACGAAAATGTAATGTAATTGTTTTTTTATATTTAAAGGCGATGCCACATTACAATTTTTACGTACGTTTTCTGAAAACGTTTTTTCATTTACGAACAAATTGTTGCATATATTTTATTTAAATCAATGACACATAATGTAAAATAACTTTATTTATTAGTCAAAATAATAAATTTGAACAATTTTAACTGAAAAATATTAATTTTTTTATTTTGCCGTTCCTAGAAACGTTTTTTTTCATTCAGTTAAATTTTTCAATGAAAATTGTTCAATAATTGCAAATTGATTATTTTGGCTAATAAATAAAGTTATTTTACATTATGTGTCATTGATTTAAATAAAATATATGCAATAATTTATTCGTAAATGAAAAAAACGTTTTCAGAAAACGTTCGTAGAAATTGTAATGTGGCATCGCCTTAACTAGCTGGCCTGGCAAACTTCGTTTTGCCCAACATAAGATTTTTTGATTGAATTAATTTCGAGCATTCATGATTCCTCCCGACCGAAATTTGTTTTTTTGATCGAAAATTATCGATAGTTGACAGATGACGCAACAATATAATTTCAATTATAGATTGAATGAAACACTTTTCGAATTTAATTGAATTCATTATCCTATATTTATACGGAAAGCTGACCCGACGAACTTCGTTCTTCGAAGCGGCATGCCAGGCAAATCCAAAGAGTTTACGAATTCTACTAGATAATTGACGACTTCGTCTTCCTTTTCAACGCGGTCGCTCAATTTGAATGAACGTAATTCTCCAGGAATTTGACTTTTGAATCTTCTAATTTAAGTCATTGACATCAATATTTTTCGCTGCTAAAATTGCGCGTGCGTTCAACCAATCTTAGTGACCTAAGGAGTTCTTTGGAGAAAACTTCTGCGGTTCTATCATCACGCCACCAAAGCAACGATTGTTGTTACGTAATTCTTTCAATGTTCGATCGAGTGCTTCTAATGATCGTTTGTGCGCCATCGTGCTCTCATCCCATATGATCAATTTACAATTTTTTAATACTTTTGCCATGGCTGATTGCTTTGAAATGTTGCAAACAGGATTCTCGTTGATTTGGTAGGTTTAACGGAAGCTTCGGTGCTGAATGTGCCGTTCTTTCACCTTCCAATAGTGTTGCAGCAATTCCGGTAGATGTGAGCGCTAATGCAATGCCACTTTGAGCACGTATTGCTGCTGATATCAATGATATCAGGAACGCCAATAACCGCCATATTGCTTCCTTTGGTGACGTATTTGCAAACATACTTATTCGATTTCAACGAACTGCAATACTCAACATTGATATGTGTTTTAAATGCCTTACACAATATTAGCGAATATGGCTCGATCCATGTGTTGTCAACCACGATATCCGGTTCTTTTAATTGAGTGATGAATGTTCTACGTGGATAGCGTTTTGTGGATTTATTGTTGGACATACAAACCGAAGTGGGTTTGTGTTGTCCGCATGGTCCGTGGATCATATTGGTCTGCGCTACTTCGTGCTGCTCTGGATCTATCACAGGATCAGGAATTTCGGCGGAAATGATGTCATTAATTTGGTCTGGCGTAATTTTGTCTGCCATCCAAAAAAGAATGTGTGCGTGTGGCAAACGTCTTTTCTGCCACTCAACTGAATACATCCAACATCGAACAGTACCGTATAAACGTTGTTTCACAATGAAGTCCATTACTTATCTCAGTTTTTTTTAACCCTCGTCCTGTAACGTTGTGACGATCGCGTGGTGATTCACCGGGATGCCATAACTGCGTAATCTCTGGCCATTTAGGCGATGAGTCAACAGCTGAGTAACAAAATTCAAGGTATATTATTGCGTACGTGAGAATAAAAAAGGGCGGGGTCTGTAATTGGTGAGAACCGGATTTCTCTCTGTTCGTTAAGGTATTTTGGTTAAGAAATATTGATTTTCGAATTTCGTAAGATTCTAAGGTATCTAAACGTCTGCCTTTGGGTTGTATATGTAATATGTCTAAATTGTTCAAGCTAGCTGTATGATTTTCTGAAGTTAAATGGTTATGGAAAGTTGATTGATTGCAACCAGATAAATGTTCTTTAGCTCTAACTCCAAAATTGCGCCCAGTCTGACCAATATAGGAGAAACTACAATCATTGCAATTGATCCTATAGACACCAGATTTGGAAAGGCGATCAACTCTAGGTTTATTGTTAAAAATCATTTTCTTTATTGTGTTATTATAATAAAAAGCAAAACTAATATTGGTATAATTGGACACGATGTTGCTAATCCGTTGGCTCGTGTTTCCTATATACTCTAAACGACTCCAATTTTCCCGTGTTGGACTATTCGGTGGATAAATACCCGTTAGAGTTTTATGCTTTAGCTTTTTATTCAATATCTTTAATATAGTCCTAGTTGCATATCCGTTATTCGTTGTTATTTGAAGAATTATGTTAAGCTCAGTGTTGTAATTTGAATTTGTCAAAGGGATGTTTATTAGTCTATCTATGAGTGAGTGGAAAGCTGACATTTTAATATTATGGGAATGGTTTGAAGAACTAGGGATAACAGCGTCTGTATACGTGGGTTTCAGATAAATTTTGAAGTCTAAAGTCGAATTAATCCTGGTTATTGTTATATCTGTTTAATTTTCATGAATTTCGTCGAACAAATGATCATATCAAATAACAATCCATATTTTCGTCATATAATCTTTTGGTATAGATATGTTGATGACATATTATGTCTATGGAATGGAACTGATAGACTGTTAGACTCTTTCCTTACTTGGTTAAATTCTCAATATCCCATCATTGATTTTACGTTAGAAAAAGAAGAAAATAAATGTATTAATTTTCTAGATATAACAATAACCAGGATTAATTCTACTTTAGACTTCAAAATTTTTCGGAAACCCACGTACACAGACGCTGTTATCCCTAGTTCTACAAACCATCCCTATAATATTAAAATGTCAGCTTGCAACGATTACCTTAGTACATCGTTCCAAGTTTTAATACCCCTGATTTTTGTTGATTGTCGTAAATAAGTATGCAATTGTAAAAGCGCGCGAAATGATGAAATAAAAAAATAAAATTTATTGATTAGGGGAAATGATACTTGATATTCCCGTTAGCAATGTGGGTTTGGGTATAAAAGCAAATAATTTTTGATGCTCGTGGCAGTCAATAGTTAATTTTTAATAAAAATATTCGTGAGACGGTAAACAAATATCGTATGATCTGCTTATTTGCGATCATTTTGATTGATTTTTTTTTAGTTGTTATATTCTGCATATACGCGGACTTAAAATTGTGTATATGTTTCTGAAAAGTGGAAAACTTAAACTTTATATTTTTTTGTTTATAATAATTAAAACCGTGAACGCGAATTAAAATATAGTTATTTTTGTAATTATCTACATAAAATTGTAGACAATGAAAATATTATAAAATAACAAATTGAACGATATCGTAATATTCTGATTCAAAATGTCGAATATTCAAAGAAAAATAATATCTGAAAAGTGAATGTTCAACTTAAATTTTATACAGTTAGTGTTATATAACTAATTATAAGAAAACTTTTCGCAATATTATAAGTGAATTTTCTATCGGATAATTTCTTCTTAATAAAAATTAATCGATACCTAATAATAATAATAATCTTTAGTAAATATATTCTATAATAAATCATGTAAATAAATAAACTCTTTAATAAATAAACACAAATTCTTAATACAAAAACAAATACAAATACATATATCCTTAATAATAATAATTAGTGAATAAAAATATCTAGTGACAAAAAGGTTAATTTTTTTTATGTCTTAAAAACTAAAAGTGTTACTGTGGTCTCGTTTTAAAAATATTCTACGGTAAATCAAGAAAATTTTATAAAAACTGAAAAACTATTAGTGTAGTATAGAATATGGTGACCACATGTAAAGGCCAAAATATTAAGTGCACAGTGTCAAAACAATTTCTCTTTTGTGTAGTAAAACATTACTAAATTTAAAAGTTAATATGGACATTACAAAAATAAACGTAAAAATAATAACTAGAGAATTATATATAATAACATGTTATGTTAAAGATAATACGCATCGTGGGACATCGGCCGCGGCCATATAACATAATTTAAGTACCGATACATTTTTTTTCTATTTTATTATATTTTTACTTTATATATGTATATATATATATATATATATATATATATATATATATATATATATATATATATATATATATATATATATATATATATCTTTTGCTTTTCGCTTTATTCTCAAATTTTACATAGGATTAGTAGATTAATTATAACATTTTTGTAATTAGCATTAGGTTGGTTGATGACGTAATACCATAGGTAATTTAGTTTTGTATAAAATTTATTTTATTCTAAACTGAAATTTTCACAATTCATTTTATTTTTCTTCTCGTGGAATTAATGAATCAATATCCATATGTTTTTGGAAATTAAAAATAAAATAATTATTTGTAATGATTCGGAATTCATTTTGTTATTTATTTAAATTTTTTTTATAATTTTTTTATGGCTTTATTTCTGCTCCGCTCGATTGGTTTATTGCTTTTCAGAATGAGAAAATAAACGGTTTCTTAATGATAGGGTAAGTTGACAATAGATCACAATGGGATTTCGCACGGTAGGTTGTTCCATGTCTCATTCCCTCCCCCCTCCAATATTTCCTATTCCTGCTTTTCATTTTCTTTCCTTTTCCTGCGGTCTATCATGACTCACTCATGTTTCGGGAAACCCCACGCCATCCCCTGAGTCCTAGCCGGCCTCTGTTGACCGCCCCAAGACCTCTGAGTGGGTAAAATTCTGCTAACGGGCCAATACTCGTATTGGTTCCGTTACAGATGGCGCCGAAACATACGGTATAATAAATACGAATTATATAACCTTTCCTTTAATTTTTTTTTATTATGTTGATCTGATAAAGTCAAGTCGCGTTATTTCCATTTTTTTTGTAGAATTTAATGTTCGTTTTGTGACCTTATCAGATAACGTAGTTAATTCATTTCATCTGTTCGCAATGGATTCCATCTGTGTTGATTTTATTGTTAGTTCAAAAATGAAATGATAAAAAAGCCTTACCATCGCAAATGCACCCAATTATTTTGTTTGAATCATTTGTTGGCTATGGTAAGACATTATTTTTTTTTGTTTTCCTGCCCTTTTGGCGCAAATGTTTCCATTTTTCTTCTAGAGTTTGTTGAATCTTTTGTCAGTTTCCATACATTTATTTTGTTATCCTTTTCCTTTCAATCAACAAGACATGGATCCACTTACCGTAAAACCAAACCGTACCAAACCAAATAAATTGTGATCACATTGGCAACTTAACCCTCTCATTATGTATTTGATATAAAATAAATTATTTTTTTTCTTGTATGAAATTTTCATTGACTTTGGTTAGCTTGAGCATCCAAATTTATTTTCGTTACACATACATTTATATTATTATTTATTAGTTTAATGCAGAATTTGAAATCATTTCTTGAGTTTATTATAATTGCATATCTTAATTAAGTATTTGAAATAATATAGTAATTTAATTTTTAGCTTCTTTTGTTGATGGAAGAATAAGACTTTGATTTCGTAACATTTATTCTTAGTTTTAGTACGTCATTATTGATGTCATAATTTATTGCAACATTTGTGCTTGCTAGTGAATTATATTTGAAATAATTTGTGATCTTAACTTTACCAATTTATCCTCTAAGTTTTTTTTTTTTTTTATCAAACCGAATTATAATAATAATAATTTAGTCGTGGAATATATACCGCACTGTTTTATAATTGACATTTATCAGACTTCAATAATCAAAGTCGAAATTGTAGTTTAATTTTCGAAGAAATTCCTCTTCACGTATATATTCAATTCGAATTAATTACTGTTTCCGATTAAAATTTTCATGATGGATATTTTAATCAAAAGTTGTCATTTAGAATCGGACGAGTTTTTGCTCGAGTGTGAACTTCGCAATATCAAAGGATCACTTTATTCACAAATGGAACAACTCGACATCCAGTTTGTAAGAGAGCACGCTGACTCGATTTTGCGCCTCCAACGCCCACATCCGTTAGCACAAAAGTCCCCTCGTCGAGAAGTGTCTATTTGTTCGAACAAATTAAAGGAAATTCAAAACGCTTTGCAACAAATGCTATCTGACAGCACGGATAATTTTGATTATGAAGCAGCGATTTCTCGCTTGCATCACATTCTTTGGCGTTTACAAAGAATTTCTATATCAAAAACCGTACAAGTCGCAGCATAGAAACTTATTAAGTCTTGCGAAACTCGTATTGATTTAGTCCTTAAAATGAAAAATACTCAAAATACGCTTGGCGACTCTTTAGACCCATTGAATGCCATTGAAATTGAAAATGTTGACGATGATGTTTCGGACACAGAAAACGCTGCTGGCACAATTGTGCATAGATACCAAACAGTCTCTCTACCAGAAACTACTAAGGAACAGCCACCTTTCCATAACAGTACGGATGTCCAAAAATCCAGAATCCGCCCAGCTTTAAATCAGATTATGCAAAGGTGGTTTCGTCAATTCATTCCATGGTAAAGACTCCTCATTTTGATCCAAATGGAATTCCTTCAAATTCTTATGCTTATTCGCAAATGCCTTCGAAGTCAATGGAATTTATTCAACAGCCAGCATCAATCCCAACTATGGTCAGATTTGCTTCGGGTGACAATTCGCAAGTAGCTCCAAACGAGTTAAAGTACTTTTACCACCAACCATACCACAACCAATTATTGAACCGAATTTTAATTTTGATTATGATGATAGGCAGTTCCAACCAGCTTTTCAAAATTTAAATGTATATCAACCAAATACACCAAACGTCCTGTACGGAGGTATGCCAATGATTCAGCCGAAAGCTCCTGCACCACAGCTGATATCTCAAACTACACCTATCTCCCATATGGCTACGTCAACTCCTCCGGAGGCCGCTGCATATCAAAATATTGGTACTGTCGACCAATACTCACAACCCAATTCATACGCGCAAACAACAATGCGAATCAATCCAGCTACAAACATAGCAAAATGGAATATTTCATACGACGGAACGTCCTTAGACATTACAGTAGAAAAATTCTTTGTCCGCGTAGAATTATTAGCATCGACTCATGGCATTAGTCTGCAGCAACTAGTACACGAATTGGGGTTCCTTTTGAAAGGTGTTGCTCGCGAACATTATTGGATCATTATGGAAAGAAACTCACGGTGTAGTTGGGCCGAATTAAAAGAAGCCATAGATTCCAATATCGACGAACTAATTACGATATCCCTTTAGTGATTTACTAACACAATTGTGCGGATAGGGCAAAAGTACCATGTCAAAAATTTAGTTTTGTATGTTTTTTAAACCAACTTACACATTTGTGAATTCCTTTTTAACTTATTTTCGTCCGAAAAAAAACACTATATCGTTACACACAATTGTGTTGGTTGTACTTCAAATAAATCGAAATATTTTATAAACAACGCCATTACAAATTATAGTTTTTTACTCACACATTTGTGTGGGTTGGACTAAAACTGTGCCAATTTTTTGTTTTCTTGGTTGAAAAAGGGATATCCGAATTCTCATTGACAATCGGAAACAAAAATATCTGAAGGAAACATTTGTCGATTTTTACTATGATGTACTCAATTTAGCTCTTCCCTTGAAGACTCCTTTATCCGAAGCCGATTTGTTAGATATTTTCCGCAAAAATATGCGGCCAGCTCTGAAATCCCAACTAGCAGGGGACCAGTTTATTTCGATTGCCGCTCTCATCAATAAATGCATTGCTATTGAAGAGGCATGGAAGAGTATTGGTTACATTCCTGAACATAGTATGAATCTTCCTGTACGCCAGGTGCGATTTGTTAATGTTAATGAAATTTCTTCTGCACCGGTTACAAATATTGATCCACCATATCAGAATCATACGCAGTCATTAAGCCATCCTTCTTTAAACATTGAGGCATACGCATACAATAGCACTAAACTTCCGAAGAAACCGACAGTAAATAGTACTTCCGGCAGTAAAAATTTCGTCTGTTGGAATTGTCGGGAAGAGGGTCATACATTTATGGACTGTTCAAAACCTCCACAACATTTATTTTGTTACGGGTCCACACCCTCCTAATGTGTTAAAACCACATTGTTCAAATTGCACTCGTAATCAGGGAAACTATTCAGCGAGAATGAGAGCATCTGGGTCCCATCATTTCCGGCAACATGCACAACCAGCACCCAGACCTTTCCTGACGGATTCAACTTCCAATACGGATCCGGAATTTTATCAACTTCTTCGTCAATCCAACAAGACTCCGTAAATCATTATTATAAACTTAATTCTAACTTAACCAAACCAACAACTAGTCGTATTAAATCTTATAAATCATTGGAACGGGTAAAAAAGTATTGGAAACTCAAGAGATCAACGCGGAAGAAAATCAACGAATCAATTATAACAGATGGTGCGGATGGACGCCCATATGCTGAAGTACAGATTCTCGGAAACACATATATCGGATTACTGGACAGTGGTGCTAACATCTCCGTGCTAGGCAAGGGCTGTGAAGATTTCCTCAATGATCCGAATGTCAAGCTACATCCTTTCCGTTCTTCCGTCAAAACTGCAAGTGGTCACATAGAATCGATTATTGGGTATATAAGAGTCCCGGTCTGTCTAGCAGATAATACTAAACTAGTTACTTTTTATCTAGCTCCAAAGTTGGCCCAGCAGCTTTACCTTGGTGTCGATTTTTGGCAAATTTTTGGTCTAAAAATTTCATTCTCTTCAATCCGCTCTGATACTGCTAATAAAATTTTGATACGTTCTTCCAAACTAGCGGCTGACGAATTGTCTTACGAAATGGAACCACAAGATAGCGCTTCTTTACTACACCCCTTAACGGAAGATCAAAAACGTGTGCTTGATCAAGTTATACAAACATTTCCATCCTCCTCTTTGTTGGGGTTGGGAAGAACTAACTTACTATCGCACGTGATTGAAGTCGGAAATGCTAAGCCTGTGAAACAGAGGCATTATCCTGTCTCACCAGCTGTTGAAGCAGAAATGTTCAAAGAACTGGATCGTATGTTGTCATTGGGGGTGATTGAGGAGAGTGTTAGTTCGTGGTGTTCACCGATAGCTGTTGTGCGCAAGTCGAATGGCAAAGTACGGCTGTGTCTTGATGCAAGGAAAGTCAATGAGGTCACAGTGAAGGATGCTTACTCCTTACCTCTCATCGACGGATTGCTGGGGCGTCTAGATAAAACTAGGTTCATCTCGAGCCTAGATTTAAAGGACGCCTTTTGGCAAATATCGCTTGATGAGGGGTCAAGGGATAAGACAGCTTTTGCTGTACCTGGACGACCCTTGTACCAATTCACAGCCATGCCATTCGGCCTCTGCAATGCACCACAAACCATGTGCCGATTAATGCATCGTGTTATACCCCACGAACTACACTCTCAAATCTTCGTCTACTTGGATGACTTACTGATCACCAGCGCAACGTTTGAAGAACACATCCACCTTTTGAGTACTGTTGCTGAGTTACTGAAACGGGCTAACTTGACGATCAATATCGACAAGAGTCATTTCTTTCTTAAGGAAATCAAATACCTTGGGCATATTATTGGAGACGGCGTTTTGAAGGTGGATCCCGCAAAAATAGCTGCCATAAAAGAATACCCTCGTCCGAAGACAGTTCGCCAAATACGTAGATTCTTAGGAATCACTGGCTGGTATCGGTGATTTATTTCTCGGTATGCTGAAATGGTTGAACCGCTTACGAACCTTCTTAGGAAGAATAAAAAACTTGTGTGGAGCCCGGACGCGGAAAAGTCTTTCGAAAACCTAAAATCAGCTTTATGCACGTCGCCTGTTCTATGCAATGCGGATTACTCACGCCCTTTTTATATTCAGTGCGACGCATCAACAACTGGAGTTGGAAGCGTACTGTTCCAGAAGACATCCAGCGGCGAAGAGCGTCCCGTTGCCTACTTTTCGAAGAAACTCAACGCGGCTCAACGCAATTACAGTGTCACCGAACTGGAATGCCTTGCTGCCGTGTTGAGTGTCAAGAAATTTAGACAATACGTAGAGGGATACGCTTTTACCATCATCACCGATCACGCAAGTTTGAAGTGGTTGATGGGACAGAGGGATCTCTCTGGACGTCTCGCTCGCTGGAGTCTTCAGTTACAGGGCTTCAACTTTACTATCGAATATAGAAAAGGTAAAGAAAACTGCGTTCCCGATGCTCTTTCTCGTCTCCATTGCGATGCGCTATTATCCAATAATTCTACTAGTGATGTATTTCGGGTTGATCTTAACGATTCTCATTTTAATGATTCTGAATATTTATCGTTGGTTAAAACATTTAATGACAACCCCGTTGCTACCTCTAGTTTGAAAGTGATTAACAATCGAATTTATTATCGCAGGAATACTTCAGAAAATACAGAGTTGATATCCGATTTGCCTACCTGGAAGTTGTATATTCCTATACCGCCTTCAGCTGCGCATTTTGGTATAATGAAAACGTACGAAAATTTACAAAGAATGTATTATTGGCCGAATATGCGACATGATGTTCACGAATTTATTACATCATGCGAAACGTGCAAGAAATGCAAAGCAACCAATGTAACTTTACGTCCCCCTATGGGTAAATACTACGAAATTCAACGAACTTGGCAAAAGTTATACATTGACTTCCTAGGACCGTACACTCGATCGAAAACTGGAAATTGTTTTATCTTTATAGTGATGGATCATTTCTCAAGATTTGTACTTCTAGAGCCGATGCGAGACGCCACGACCAACAATGCATGTAAATTTCTGGAACAACGAGTATTTTCCGTATTTTCTGTACCCGAAATAATTTTGAGTGACAACGGAAAGCAATTCAGATCGAAATGTTTTGCCGAATTGATGCAGAAATACGGAATACAACATTTATGCACTCCAAATTATCACCCGCAACCAAATGCGTGTGAGAGGGTACATAGGTCTGTCCTTGCTGGAATAAGGGCCTACATAAACGAAACTCACAGCGATTGGGATAGATATCTGCATTCCATTGGTGCAGCAATTCGTAACGCAGCGCATGAAATGACTAAAGAATCTCCGCATTTTCTAATTTTTGCCAAGCATTATGTCAGTCATGGTTCGGACTACGAATTGCTAAGCAAGTTACATGAGTTAGGTGATGTTGGTTTAGATATGACGAACGCGGATCGACTTACTCAAGTTCAGAAAATTGTTTTGGATCGCATGAAAAAAGCTTAAGAACAAACTACGACTACATATAATTTAAGAAGCCGACATAGACAGCTCAATCCAGGTGATATTGTTTTCATTAGGAATTTTGTTCAAAGTAACGCAGCCAATAAAATACCTGCTAAGTTATGTACCAAGTTTAGAAAGGGTATGATTCACAAACGTATAGGCAATGTGGCGTATGAAGTACACGATACTAGTGGAAAAAGTCTAGGCATCTATCATGCAAAAGACATTCGTCAATAATTCTATGGTACAATAAATAGAACAACTCTCTGAATGGGAACTTTTCACATATCTTATTTTCTTTGATCTCATTTTTTTGTTTCTTTTTTTTGCCCGGCTCGTTGAGACATCTCATGGGTGAAGCTCGTCCCCACGATTTGCAACGATTACCTTAGTACATCGTTCCAAGTTTTAATACCCCTGATTTTTGTTGATTGTCGTAAATAAGTATGCAATTGTAAAAGCGCGCGAAATGATGAAATAAAAAGATAAAATTTATTGATTAGGAGAAATGATACTTGATATTCCCGTTAGCAATGTGGGTTTGGGTATAAAAGCAAATAATTTTTGATGCTCGTGGCAGTCAATAGTTAATTTTTAATAAAAATATTCGTGAGACGGTAAACAAATATCGTATGATCTGCTTATTTGCGATCATTTTGATTGATTTTTTTTAGTTGTTATATTCTGCATATACGCGGACTTAAAATTGTGTATATGTTTCTGAAAAGTGGAAAACTTAAACTTTATATTTTTTTGTTTATAATAATTAAAACCGTGAACGCGAATTAAAATATAGTTATTTTTGTAATTATCTACATAAAATTGTAGACAATGAAAATATTATAAAATAACAAATTGAACGATATCGTAATATTCTGATTCAAAATGTCGAATATTCAAAGAAAAATAATATCTGAAAAGTGAATGTTCAACTTAAATTTTATACAGTTAGTGTTATATAACTAATTATAAGAAAACTTTTCGAAATATTATAAGTGAATTTTCTATCGGATAATTTCTTCTTAATAAAAATTAATCGATACCTAATAATAATAAAAATCTTTAGTAAATATATTCTATAATAAATCATGTAAATAAATAAACTCTTTAATAAATAAACACAAATTCTTAATACAAAAACAAATACAAATACATATATCCTTAATAATAATAATTAGTGAATAAAAATATCTAGTGACAAAAAGGTTAATTTTTTTTATGTCTTAAAAACTAAAAGTGTTACTGTGGTCTCGTTTTAAAAATATTCTACGGTAAATCAAGAAAATTTTATAAAAACTGAAAAACTATTAGTGTAGTATAGAATATGGTGACCACATGTAAAGGCCAAAATATTAAGTGCACAGTGTCAAAACAATTTCTCTTTTGTGTAGTAAAACATTACTAAATTTAAAAGTTAATATGGACATTACAAAAATAAACGTAAAAATAATAACTAGAGAATTATATATAATAACATGTTATGTTAAAGATAATACGCATCGTGGGACATCGGCCGCGGCCATATAACATAATTTAAGTACCGATACATTTTTTTTCTATTTTATTATATTTTTACTTTATATATGTATATATATATATATATATATATATATATATATATATATATATATATATATATATATATATATATATATATATATATATATATATATATATCTTTTGCTTTTCGCTTTATTCTCAAATTTTACATAGGATTAGTAGATTAATTATAACATTTTTGTAATTAGCATTAGGTTGGTTGATGACGTAATACCATAGGTAATTTAGTTTTGTATAAAATTTATTTTATTCTAAACTGAAATTTTCACAATTCATTTTATTTTTCTTCTCGTGGAATTAATGAATCAATATCCATATGTTTTTGGAAATTAAAAATAAAATAATTATTTGTAATGATTCGGAATTCATTTTGTTATTTATTTAAATTTTTTTTATAATTTTTTTATGGCTTTATTTCTGCTCCGCTCGATTGGTTTATTGCTTTTCAGAATGAGAAAATAAACGGTTTCTTAATGATAGGGTAAGTTGACAATAGATCACAATGGGATTTCGCACGGTAGGTTGTTTCATGTCTCATTCCCTCCCTCCTCCAATATTTCCTATTCCTGCTTTTCATTTTCTTTCCTTTTCCTGCGGTCTATCATGACTCATTCATGTTTTGGGAAACCCCACGCCATCCCCTGAGTCCTAGCCGGCCTCTGTTGACCGCCCCGAGACCTCTGAGTGGGTAAAATTCTGCTAACGGGCCAATACTCGTATTGGTTCCGTTACAAGCTTTCCACTCACTCATGGACAGACTAATAAACATCCCTTTGACAAATTCAAATTACAACACTGAGCTTAACATAATTCTTCAAATAGCAACGAATAACGGATATGCAACTAGGACTATATTAAAGTTATTAAATAAAAAGCTAAAGCGTAAAACTCTAACGGGTAATTATCCACCGGATAGTCCAACGCGGGAAAATTGGCGTCGTTAAGAGTATAAAGAAAAAACGAGCCAACGGATTAGCAACATCGTGTTCAATTATACCAATATTAGTTTTGCTTTTTATTATAATAACACAATAAAGAAAATGATTTTTAACAATAAACCTAGAGTTGATCGCCTTTCCAAATCTGGTGTCTATAGGATCAATTGCAACGATTGTAGTTTCTCCTATATTGGTCAGACTGGGCGCAATTTTGGAGTTAGAGCTAAAGAACATTTATCTGGTTGCAATCAATCAACTTTCCATAACCATTTAACTTCAGAAAATCACACAGCTAGCTTGAACAATTTA
Source organism: Nephrotoma appendiculata (assembly GCA_947310385.1). Taxonomy (NCBI): domain Eukaryota; kingdom Metazoa; phylum Arthropoda; class Insecta; order Diptera; family Tipulidae; genus Nephrotoma; species Nephrotoma appendiculata. The sequence goes on along the minus strand of OX371225.1, from coordinate 126,927,659 downwards.
GGCATATTACATATACAACCCAAAGGTAGACGTTTAGATACCTTAGAATCTTACGAAATTCGAAAATCGATATTTCTTAACCAAAATACCGTAATGAACAGAGAGAAATCCGGTTCTCACCAATTACAGACCCCGCCCTTTTTTATTCTCACGTACGCAATAATATACCTTGAATTTTTTTACTCAGCCGTTGACTCATCGCCTACCTGCGTGATCCTGATCCGTAGATTAATTTTTATTGCTTATTTTTTGTCCCTCCTTCTTTTATTTATTCTTTGCTTTTTTTTACTATATAACAAAATTTTTATTTATACAAATCAGTAGATACTCCTGATGATGACCTAACAAGTCGAAATCGATCGAGTGATTATTCAAACCTTTTGAAAACATTCAAAATAATTTTGCGAAACAAAAAACAAGTGATTAATAAAAATGTGTTTATTAAGTATAAGTGTGTTTCGCCAAGTGCCTACGGCAATTAGCGTTAAAAACATTGTATTATTGTTCATGAGTTCCTACTGGTCGTTTGTCCGCTTTTATGACAATGCTGTGATCATCGAATGGAATCTGTTCCAACAAAGTCGTAAACAGTTTGATGAGCTCATTTTGTTCGTGCAACATTTGCTGCAATTGCTGGACTATTTCTATATTTGTGTTCTGGATCTGGATGCGGCAAGCGATCCAGCAAGATGAAATATTTGCCCATGAATCTGTATATTTGGAAAAAAATTATGTAATTTTTGTCTTTTGTTGGCAAGACAAGTGTTAGTTTATCGTAATGTATCGTGTATTGTGTGTGGTGTGTTAGTGTATTTTGTGGGGTTAGTGTTGGTGTATTAGCATTCATTGCTGATGTTGGTGAAATTACCATGAATGTTGGATTATAATTTCGTCGATTTACAATTTCACCACCAAACGACGCCAAACGTGGTGGAAGCAACTCTCGCAATTTCACCTTGCTGCTCGCGCAACACAATCCAGGCGGTTCTTTCGCCAATTTAACTGCAATGCAATGTTGACAAACGACAGACATCTAACCGAATTAGTTAAATTGCTGCGGCATTTCGGGGTGCGTTGCATTTTGGGAACGCTGACTAATGTTAGCAGGACCTCTTCTTGGCATCGTAACAAATATCGAACTGTAAATGATTATCACTTTGAATAAATCGCACAAAAAGTTTTCACTATTCAATAATTTACCTTTATATCACTCAGAAATAGATAATCCACAGATTCGCAATGATATATTTCGTAAATATAACTATTTCAACGCACAGCTGAAATTATCAAATCAGAAGGAACAAACAATATGCTGAGCTGCCAAATGAAATGACTTCCTACAGCGATGTACCACCTTTTCAACTGTAATTGAATTGAATTGAAAATCGAATTTTGCGCCTACAGCGCAAACTGTAGAGAATTTTTCGACTTTTTCTGTTTCCTAATGGTTGGTTCACGTACGTGATCAAAAAATGATTCGCGAATCAAGCCAATCAAATCGTTGGAATTTCCCCGCCTGAGATGAAATATTTTTATCTTTGGGCAAATTTTTGATCGCAAGCATCCAACATAGAAAAAACAAAAATCAAATTATGAGCAATAATGACGCTCGTTATATCCCTTTTACTACAAAAAAATGGCTAAATTTAAGTCCAAACCACACAAATGTGTAAGTAGAAAAACAGTACGTAATGGCTTTTTGATAAAAAATTTCGGTTGATTTGAAGTACAATCAACACAATTGTGTGAAAGGAAGGCACAAATGTTTAAGTTGGTTCAAAACACATACAAAACATGATAATTTTGTCTTACCCACACAATTATGTGGTTAAGTGGGAAAAGGGATAAATAGTTTTGCTGTTTTTCTGACATCTCTATATGACTCACGTCAATATCAAAACAAACAAAACACGCGCCATTTTCATTGTCGGCATTTGGTGTTTTAATTTTGTCGTGCGTTTACATAATTAATTAATTTTAATATTTAATAAATGTATTAAAATTGTGAAAACAATTTGTAATTTTGTGCGACGTATTTTCAAAATATCTTGTGTACTAAAATGTTGTGTAATTAAGGAATTATTACATTGAATAAAATTCGGAAATAGGACAGCCGATGCGATCACTGACCATTTCAAGCGATTTTGTGCCACATCGCTAATATTACAGTAAAACAGGATAATCATAAACGTAAATTAGATGTGCTTGAAAACTTAATTTTAAATAAGCGTTTGACAGCTGTAGGCATGTGAGTAGATCGTTTGTTTAAATCACTAAATTATCTCCATTTAACTTTTGAATGAATATTACAGCAATAATTTAAGCGATTTGGACGTACTACGAAGGATTCGAAAGGTGCAGATATAAAGGCGACCAGCTAGTACAAATGAATTTAATTAGCCACCATAAAATGATCACACCGATGCACGGCGCCATTTGTAATCCCTTACCACAATAAGCAGAAAAGTGAAGGGTAGAGTAATAAATAATTGGATTGGCTAGATCGGACAAGACTGAATTAAATCAATTTTTTTCCACTTTTGTCTTTATTTTATGAAAAATGAAATACATATTTTATTTTATATTTATACTATCGCATATTGTTCGTATAATAATTTTACGCCCCTTCAAACCGTTTTCTATTAAATCACGAGCAAAAGTCCCAGGCGAGGTACGAATCGTTAGAATAATGCTGCTGTTAGAATTTGAAGCTCATTGTAAAGGGTTATCCAATTCAAGCTTGATAAAGTAAACTTAAAGAAACACACAAAATATTCGGAATGTATTGTAATTTTTATTTCATTTTACAGATTGATCCTTGCCATTTTTAGTTAAACAAGATATCATTCAAATGTCCTCCACGGGACTTCTTACAGGCCTTGATTCTTTTGAGGTAATTTTCAATGACTTTTCGGCACATTTCGGGCGGTATCTCGGCCATTACCTTACGAATATTAGTTTTCAATTCGTCAAGAGTTTGAGGATTGTTTGCGTAAACACGATCTTTCGCGTAGCCCCACAAAAAGAAATCCAAAGGCGTTAAATCACAGGATCTTGGAGGCCAATTGACATCAGCCAATCGCGAAATCAAACGTCCAGGAAATTTCTCTTGCAAAAGATCTCGATTTGCTCGTGTTACGTGACTGGTTGCTCCATCCTGCTGGAACCACATATCGTCAAGATCATAATCTTCGATTTTCGTAAAAAAAATAATCGGTTAACATGCGGCCATAGCGCTCAGAATTGACGGTAACGGTTCGTCCATGGTTGTTCTCAAAAAATACGGCCCAATCACACCACCAGACCACAATGCGCACCAAACAGTGACTTTTTCCGGGTGTAATGGCTTCTCTACAATCAATTGTGGATTTTCTGAGCCCCAAATTCTACAGTTTTGCTTATTAACGTATCCACCAAGCGAAAAATGAGCTTCATCACTGAAGAAAATTTTGTTCGAAAAATCAGCTTTAATCAGATTTAATAATTTTAACGCGTTGGTCGATTGTTAAATGCTCCATATTCTTAAATGGCAGAATGTCAACTAAATAAATGACAGCGTACTTGACGTTTATCTTTGACAGATGTCGGTATACAGATTTCTACTTTATCAACCTCGAATTGGATAACCCTGTACAAACGAATCACGTGCTTATCCACATTCAATATCGGAAGTAGAAGCTAACACGATCTTTGGGCTCGGAACTTTACTTAATCCGCCAAATTGTGACACAACTGCAAATGCCGAAATTGAAACGGATTGTTACGGGCATCTTCAAAACTTTTCATCAATTTATCACTCATTCATTCGATTTGTGATTTAGCAAACTCAACCATGAACGAATGTTGATGAAAAATGAAATGAATGTTTTTATACCTTGTTAAAGTTAGCCGAAAGTTGTCAGCCGAAAGATAATGCAGATAGTGTCTTGACTATTTGCTAAACTAACTTTATACTCTCGCTCCTAACGATTTTTAAATTCCTATAAACTGAAATAATTTTCCCTTCACCCGAATGATATAACCCGATCCTAAATTCGTAAATTCTTATGTTCATGACTGATTTTTGCTGTATTCAATACACTATCTGCATTATCTTTCGGCTGGAAACTTTCGGCTAACTTAAACAGTATTGTTTTTATTTTATTTTATTTAATTATCAGTCGTCACCACAGCCACACACAACACACAAATTAAAATGGTTGAAAATGACAAATGAAACGTCAAGTAAAATAGCTTAATATTTAGAGCAATAGCTTTTGTTTCTATCTTCATATTGTGATCAAATTTTTTTGATCACTTACGTGAACCAACCATAAACCTTCGCGTAGCAACTACGAACGGAAGTATCCAATTTGTTCTAGTCGTTTAAGATTTTAAATATACCTTAATTTTCCAGGAAAATCCACCAATATCGCTTAAATATATATTTTAATATTTGTGTCTTTGTAACTTTTGATGCTCACACGTGTGTAGTCGCCAAAAGAATAAACCGAGTTTAGCTTTCAAAAATATCAAGTCACGAAATTTCCCCTATAGAATTTAAATTCGCCATGACTCAATTATCAACTCTCACTCCTATATTTCGTGCATTTAAATCACGCTCAATCAAAATTGAATAAAATCAACTAATTATACTGAATATACTAATCTATTACATTTTTGTTATCAGGTACTCGGCATAATTGTTTTGATTTTATTTTAAAGTATATTAAACTGGATCATCAGCTGTTTTGTGTTTATAAATAGAAAATAAATATTTTGCGTTATTCGTGATAATTTACCTTGACATTGAACAAAATCAAGTTTTAAGCTTCCGAAAAAACCACGATCGATTTTTAATATAGTTATAGATAGAAGATAGAAAGAGATAGATAGAAAAAAGATAAAATAGAACCACTGCACCAACCACTTTAACCACTGCATCACTGCCCCATACTTACCCCATGTTTTTCTTTTGGGTTTTTCTGTATTTTATTTTTTTCTAAACCTTCGGATAGTAAATTTGAACAAACTCGCACAAGGAAGTATCCAATTTGGTCCAGCCGTTTTCAAGTTTTAACCATCCGAACAAACCACGATCCATTTTTATATACATACTAGCTGACCCGGCGAACTTTGTCTCGCCCCAAATTACTTCGTCCGAGCAAACACTTTTGACCTTCACAAAAATTGAATTTAATGAGAGAAAAATCAAACAACTCAACTCAATTTTCAATAGACGTTTGAGATAGACGATTGAGTGGCCATTCCATTCACTTTTTCATCGAATTCAACACTGAAAGTAGGTTTATGGTTGCGTTCGTTCGTTCTAATCTAGGTGTCACTGTAACAATATTGTTACTGTTACGATTTTGCCTTGTCACTCAAGGTTCGAATCACTGGATTGTGAATAAATACAACTGCTTCAGTTTTAACTCACACAATTTTATTTACACAACACAATTTATTATACAACACAATTTTCACAATTAATTATTATAATTATAACACACTTTTTAATTATCACTTTAATAATCGCTTTTATAATCACTTTAATAATCTTTCTATTTAACCTTCACTGTATCACGTTTAAAATAATACTCAGCATTCCACGTTAACGCGCGCCTTTATATACCAAAATATTTGTTTCTGGAATAATCCTAAATGCGCAGCAAATATGTTAGTATAGAACTGACGCCTAAATGTTGTTTATAAATTATAAATGTAATTGAACAATTAATGAAATTAACTTATTCTATTCTATTCTAGGTGTCACCGTAACACTACCCCCCACCTAAGCCTGTTCGTCCCGAACAGGATCCAGATCACCTCCTCTGTAGAGCGCCAAGCGCTCTAAATGCACCACTTTTGGTTTACCTCTCCGTCCTTTCTGTATGCGATAAACCACATCGTTCAACTTTTTAATGACAGTGTAAGGTCCTTCCCATGTGGGTTGCAACTTCGGTGATAATCCCTTCTGCCGTTGCGGGTTGTGAAGCCATACCAATTGCCCTTCCTCGAAGCCTTGATTATTTGCTCGTATGTCATAACGAGCTTTCATTCGATCACTTGATATTCGAATTTTCTCCCGTACAAATTGATATATTTCATTAAGTTCTTCTTTCATCCGGTCGACGTAATCCTGTCCGCATAGAGCTGCTGATGGAACAGCCCCAAACTTTAAATCTCCTGGTAATCGCAGATTGTTCCCAAATATGGTTTTCGCTGGTGTCACTCCTGTTGTGTCATGTACCGCTGATCGGTAGGCCATCAAGAACATTGGTATATGTCGATCCCAGTTGCGTTGGTTCCTTTCCACAACTTTTGCTAGATATTCCTCCAATGTACCATTGAATCTTTCCACCATACCGTCCGATTGTGGGTGTAAAGGCGTCGTTCTTGTTTTATTGATTCCAAGCATCTGACATATCTCCTGAAATACCACCGATTCGAAATTCCTTCCTTGATCCGTGTGAATTTCCATAGGTACACCAAATCTGCTAATCCAATTGTTAACCACGGCATCAGCTATTGTTGTTGTCTCCTGATTGGGTATGGGGTACACTTCCGGCCATTTGCTGAAATAATCCATTATTACTAGCACATATTTATTTCCGCTCTCGGTGGTCGGAAATGGCCCCGCCACATCCATTGCAATTCTCTCAAATGGTGCCCCGACATTATATTGTTTCATGGTTCCGCGGCTTTTTCGTGCTGGTCCCTTTACTGCCGCACATTGGTCACATCTTCGACACCATTCTACTACTGACTGTCTACATCCGGACCAGTAGAAACGTTGTCGAATTTTGGCCAATGTTTTATTAATCCCTAGGTGACCTCCACTTGCTCCTCCATGATACTCCTTGAGGATTTCCGCTATCCGATCTTTTGGCACCACTACCAACAATTGTTTTACTTTACCATCCGTGCTTTCCAACTTTCGTTTTAAACAACCATTTTCTATGTGGAGGCTATCCCATTGAGCCCAATATGCTTTTACAATGGGAGTTTTGTCAGCTATCTCACTCCATGTGGGACGGTGTTCCTTTTCCTTATGTTCCATGATGAATGACAGGTCAGCATCCCGTAATTGCTCCTTCTTGATCATTTCATCAGTCCATTCCTCATCAGGTAGCACTTGCATTAGCCGAATATCGATGATGATTTCCTTACCCTCCACACGCCCACAATGCTTGCATTCCACGGGACATGGCCTTCTTGATAATGCGTCGGCATTTCCATGTGCGCTTCCCTTCCGATGTTCAATTTCGAAATCGTAGCTTTGCAAACGTTCGATCCAACGTGCTACTTGTCCCTCTGGATTTTTGAATTGTAACAACCAGCGCAAAGCTCCATGATCCGTCCGTAGAAGAAATTTTTGGCCATAGAGGTACTTATGGAAGTGTTTAACACATTCCACTATAGCCAACAACTCTTTCCGTGTTACACAATAATTCCGTTCCGGTTTTGATAACATCTTGGAGTAATATGCAATAACTCGCTCCTCACCATTTGTTGCCTGTGATAATACTCCTCCTATACCATCATTACTTGCATCGGTGTCCAAAATAAATTTAACGTTGGGTATAGGGTATGCGAGGATTGGTGCTTCGCATAATCGTCGTCTTAGTTCCACGAATGCCTCTTCTTGATCATCCTTCCATTCGAATGCCTTGTTCTTCCTGGTTAACTCGTGCAAACTCTTTGCAATACTGGCGAATCCTGGCACGAATCGTCTATAATAGGTGCACAATCCAAGGAAGCTCCGTAATTCATGTAAATTTTTAGGTCGTGGCCATTCCTTCACTGCTGCGATCTTGTCTTCATCGGTATGGATTCCATTGGTTGTTACCTTATGACCCAAATATTTTACTTCCGTTCTAAATAGTTTGCATTTCTTTGGGCTTAGCTTCAATCCGGCGGCTTGTATCCGATCCAAAACCTCTGCCAAATTCCTTAAATGCTCGTCGAAATCCTTGCCCATAACGATGATGTCGTCCAAATATACGAGGCACGTCCTCCAATGTAATCCCTTTAGCACGCGCTCCATTAGCCGTTCAAAAGTCGCAGGGGCGTTACATAATCCGAATGGCATAACGTTAAATTGCCATAATCCGTTACCCACACTGAATGCCGTTTTCTCGCGATCTTCCTCCTGGACTTCCACTTGCCAATAGCCGCTTTGCAGATCTAATGTTGAAAATATTCGAGCACCCGATAATGTGTCTAACGTGTCATCGATTCTTGGCAATGGGTAACTATCCTTTTTCGTCACAGCATTTAATTTTCGGTAATCCACACAGAATCTCATGCTACCATCCTTTTTCTCAACTAACACCACTGGTGAACTCCATGGACTGCTTGATGTTTCGATTACCCCTGCTGCTTGCATATCTTTTACCATTCGATCCACTTCTCCTTGCTTTGCCAATGGTAATCTCCTGGGTGGTTGTCGAATCGTCGTTTCTGCTCCTGTATCTATTCGATGTTTTACCATTGTGGTTCTACCATTATTGTCCGATGTACTGCAGAATATTGGCATGTACCGCTCGAGCAATTGCTTTGCCAAATTTTTCTGTTCCATGGTAAGATCTTCGGTCCATTTCTCCATGAGTTGATCTATAATCTCTTTCTGCACTTGCGAGTTATCCGTATTAATTGGATTTTTCTGCTCGCACTTAACAATCGCAGATATTTCTTCACATTTTCCGATTATTGTCCCTTTCTTGATGGTTTTCGTCTTATCCGAGAGATTTAGAGTCCTAATTGGTACTCTATTATCGCTGTCTGGTTTCACCAGAACTTTCCCGATCATAATTTCTCTGGCTCCGCTCTCCGCTTCATTGGCTTCCACGACCCACAACCTGGGTGACCCAGAACCTCCTTCCAATCTTGCCCATACTATTGTTTCCGAGTTCGGTGGCAGCTTCTCCTGATGATCCATTATAATTTGCCTGGTCGTTTCTCCTATAACGGCGCTAACGTGAAGTGGCAACTCGATATTAACGTAGGTTAATACACCCCGTCCAACATCCACCACGAAGCCATTCGTTCTCATGAAGTCCATTCCCAAGATGACTTCGTCTACAATATCTGCAACCAGCACCTCGTGTTGAAAGTGATTTCGCCCAATCTTTATTTTTACGACCTTTTTCCCTTTTATTGCTGAATTTTCTCCAGTCGCCGTTCGTAACTTCATTCCATTAGCTGGTTCTATAATTCCATCGATAATATCCTCACGAACAATCGTATGAGTTGCTCCTGTATCCAGCGTGATCATGCATTTCTTCCCATCAATATCGGCTTCAATTGTTAAGCTGTCACCGCTCCTTGCTATTCTCGAAACATGGATGGAGGTTGTGGGGCAATCAGTTATGGGAGTCAGTTTCTGCCCCTGCAAACTGACTCTTTTTTGTTTAACGACTCCGCTGTCGTCTGACGCTCCTTTCCTGGATTCTATCTGCTCTTCGTTTGGTCTACGCTTCATAGGAGATGGTGACTTTGCTCGTTTCTTCTTAATCTCCCAACAGTCTCGTGAGATGTGACCCATTCTATCACATACCCAGCATTTAATCCTGCCACTTCCATCTCTGAACCTTGGCGTAGCCCGTGCGGTGTCTATTCTGGAATCAATCTCCACTCGACGAATTTTTATTGCTGGTTTGATGATGGTTTGCGCAGTTTCGTTTGTTAACGCACAAGCGATGGTTTCCGTGAAAGTTGCCTTAGGTGACAACATCACCGCTCTGCGCGTCTCAGGATCTCGAATACCGTCAATGAATGCATCCATTTTAATTCGCTCCATGTAATCGACCGACATATTTGAATGTACTAAATGCGCGAGCCGCTCAATTGCCGATGAAAATTCCTGTAGCGATTCTCCTGCTCTTTGGTATCGACCCTTCAATTCCATGCGATAGATTTCTCGTTTGTGGTCCCTTCCGTATTTTCGATCTAACGCCTTCATGATTCCCATGTAAACGTTCCGTTCCTGCTCGGGAATGATTTGTAGTGTTTCTGCCGCTTCGCTTTTAAGAGCCACAATTAATGCTGCAACACATTGTTCTTCAGTCCACTGATTTTGCTTAATGGCCGTTTCGAATTGGAACTTAAAAATACTGAAGGATGTTGTTCCATCAAATTTTGGTGGTTTTATCTTAACTGCATTAACCGTCTGAATCACTTGCTGTGTCGTTCCATTCGCCTTGACATCTTGGAGCTCCTTCTCGAGACGTTTAACTTCCGTTTGAAAATCTTGTTTAACCGATTCAAATTTTTGTTGAACCGTCCCTTTAACATTTTGAATTTCTGCGTGTATTTCTTGTACTTCTGTTTGCAGTTTTTCCACTTTACCGTGTAGTGTAGAAGATAACTCCAGAAACCTCTCGTCCATTTTCTTTTGGCCATCTTCTATTTGGTTTTTAATGTCCGTCTCTTGTTGCTCCATCTGCTTTTTCATTTCCTGGTTCGATTGTTTAATGTCCGCCCCTTGTTGCTCCATTTGTAACATCTGCTGTTTCATTTCCTGGTTCGACAATTGTATCTCATGTTTAATTCCAACCAACTGTTGTCCCATGATTTGATTCATAGCAGCCATCAACTGCGATAAATCGAAACTTCCAGATGGGTTTTGTGTTGTTCCGACCATCGTTTGTTCTTGCTTTTCTTTCTTGTCCACACTGATCTCATCCGTGTTGTCCTCGACGAAATCATACACATCTGGATTTAAACCGTCCTTCTCCATGGCCTCACGTAGTCGCTCCACCAAACTAGCTTTTGTGCCTTCACTGGCCAAACCTCTCTGCTTCAGTTGCTCTTTTAATTGCGCAAGCTTTAATTCGTAGAGAATCATTTTTCTTATTATTCACAATCCCACCGCTGTCACCAATTGTTACGATTTTGCCTTGTCAATCAAGGTTCGAATCACTGGATTGTGAATAAATAAAACTGCTTCAAATTTAAACTCACACAATTTATTTACACAACACAATTTATTATACAACACAAAATTCACAATTAATTATTATAATTATAACACACTTTTTAATTATCACTTTAATAATCGCTTTAATAATCACTTTAATAATCTTTCTATTTAACCTTCACTGTATCACGTTTAAAATAATACTCAGCATTCCACGTCTACGCGCGCCTTTATAAACCAAAATATTTGTTTCTAGAGTAATCCTAAATGCGCATCAAGCAAATATGTTAGTATAAAAATAACGCCTAAATGTTGAACCAAATCATAAATTATAAATACAATTGAGCAATTAATGAAATTAACTTATTCTATTATAATCTAGGTGTCACCGTAACATTATATTTGAATAAGTAATTTTTCTTAATAACATTAATTTTTATTCTAAATTTCTACTTTTAACTAATTAAACATAATTTTCTTTAATTAACATTAGTTAAAATTTTCGTTAACTTAAATTTAAAAATATTGGTACGGTGACACCTAGATTAGAATAGAATAAGTTAATTTCATTTATTGTTCAATTGCATTTATGATTAAATACTCAACATTTAGGCGTCATTTCTATACTAACATATTTGCTGCGCATTTAGGATTATTCTGGAAACAAATATTTTGGTATATAAGGGCGCGCGTAGACGTGGAATGCTGAGTCTTATTTTAAACGTGATACAGTGAAGGTTAAATAGAAAGATTATTAAAGTGATTATTAAAGCGATTATTAAAGTGATAATTAAAGAGTGTGTTATAATTATAATAATTAATTGTGAAAATTGTGTTGTATAATAAATTGTGTTGTGTAAATAAAATTGTGTGAGTTAAAATTGAAGCAGTGTATTTATTCACAATCCAGTGATTCGAACCTTGATTGACAAGGCAAAATCGTAACAATTGGTGACAGCGGTGGGATTGTGAATAATAAAAAAAATGATTCTCTACGAATTAAAGCTTGCGCAATTAAAGGAGCAACTGAAGCAGCGAGGTTTGGCTAGTGAAGGCACAAAAGCTAGTTTGGTGGAGCGACTACGTGAGGCCATGGAGAAAGACGGTTTAAATCCAGATGTGTATGATTTCGTCGAGGACAACACGGATGAGATCAGTGTGGACAAGAAAGAAAAGGAAGAACAAACGATGGTCGGAACAACACAAAACCCATCTAGAAGTTTTGATTTATCGCAGTTGATGGCTGCTATGAATCAAATGATGGGACAACAGTTGGTTGGAGTTAAACATGAGATACAATTGTCGAACCAGGAAATGAAACAACAGATGTTACAAGTGGAGCACCAAGGAGCGGACATTAAACAGAAGATGGTACAAATGGAGCAACAAGGAGCAGACATTAAACAATCGAACCAGGAAATGAAACAGAAGATGGTACAAATGGAGCAACAAGGAGCGGACATTAAAAACCAAATAGAAGTTGGCCAAAAGAAAATAGACGAGAGGTTTCTGGAGTTATCATCTACACTACACGGTAAAGTGGAAAAACTGCAAACAGAAGTACACGCAGAAATTCAAAATGTTAAAGGGGAGTTTCAACGTCTCGAGAAGGAGTTTCAAGATTTCAAGGCGAATGGAACGACACATCAAGTGATCCAGACGGCTAACGCAGTTAAGATAAAACCACCAACATTTGATGGAACAACATCCTTCAGTATTTTTAAGTTCCAATTCGAAACGGCCATTAAGCAAAATCAATGGAATGAAGAACAACGTGTTGGATCGTTAATTGTGGCTCTTAAAGGCGAAGCGGCAGAAACACTACAAATCATTCCCGAGCAGGAACGGAACATTTATACGGGAATCATGAAGGCGTTAGATCGGAAATACGGAAGTGACCACAAACGAGAAATCTATCGCATGGAATTGAAGGGTCGATACCAAAGAGGAGGAGAATCGCTTCAGGAATTTTCATCGGCAATTGAGCGGCTCGCACATTTAGCACATTCAAATATGTCGGCCGATTACATGGAGCGAATTAAAATAGATGCATTCATTGACGGTATTCGAGATCCTGAGACGCGCAGAGCGGTGATGTTGTCACCTAAGGCAACTTTTACGGAAACCATCGCTTGTGCGTTAACAAACGAAACTGCGCAAACCATCATCAAACCAGCAATGAAAATTCGTCGAGTGGAGATTGATTCCAGAATGGACACTGTGCGGGCTACGCCAAGGTTCAGAGATGGAAGTGGCAGGATTAAATGCTGGGTATGTGATAGAATGGGTCACATCTCACGAGACTGTTGGGAGATTAAGAAGAAACGAGCAAGGTCGCCATCTCCTATGAAGCGTAGATCAAACGAGGAGCAGATAGAATCCAGGAATGAGGGACAGACGGCAGCGGAGTCGTTAAACTAAAAAGAGTCAGTTTGCAGGGGCAGAAACTGACTCCCACAACCGATTGCCCCATAACCTCCATCCATGTTTCGAGAATAGCAAGGAGCGGTGATAGCTTAACAATTGAAGCCGATATTGATGGGAAGAAATGCATGATCACGCTGGATACAGGAGCAACTCATACGATTGTTCGTGAGGATATTATCGATGGAATTATGGAACCAGCTAATGGAATGAAGTTACGAACGGCGACTGGAGAAAATTCAGCAATAAAAGGGAAAAAGGTCGTAAAAATAAGGATTGGGCGAAATCACTTTCAACACGAGGTGCTGGTTGCAGATATTGTAGACGAAGTCATCTTGGGGATGGACTTTATGAGAACGAATGGCTTCGTGGTGGATGTTGGACGGGGTGTATTAACCTACGATAATATCGAGTTGCCACTTCATGTTAGCGCCGCTATAGGAGAAACGAGTAGGCAAATTATAATGGATCATCGGGAGAAGCTGCCACCGAACTCGGAAACAATAGTATGGGCAAGATTGGAAGGAGATTCTGGGTCACCCAGGTTGTGGGTTGTGGAAGCCAATGAAGCGGAGAGCGGAGCCAGAGAAATTATGATCGGGAAAGTCCTAGTGAAACCAGACAGCGATAATAGAGTACCAATTAGGACTCTAAATCTCTCGGATAAGACGAAAACCATCAAGAAAGGGACAATAATCGGAAAATGTGAAGAAATATCGGCGATAGTGCAGTGCGAGCAGAAAAATCCGATTAAGACGGCTAACTCGCAAGTGCAGAAAGAGGTTGTAGAACAACTCATGGAGAAATGGACCGAAGGTCTTACTAAGGAACAAAAAAATTTGGCAAAACAATTGCTCGAGCGGTACATACCAATATTCTGCAGTACACCGGACAATAATGGGAGAACTACAATGGTAAAACATCGAATAGATACAGGAGCAGAAATGCCGATTCGCCAACCACCCAGGAGATTACCATTGGCAAAGCAAGGAGAAGTGGATCGAATGGTAAAAGATATGCAAGCAGCAGGGGTAATCGAAACATCAAGCAGTCCATGGAGTTCACCAGTGGTGTTAGTCGAGAAAAAGGATGGTAGCATGAGATTCTGCGTGGATTACCGAAAATTAAATGCTGTGACGAAAAAGGATAGTTACCCATTGCCAAGAATCGATGACACGTTAGACACATTATCGGGTGCTCGAATATTTTCAACATTAGATCTGCAAAGCGGCTATTGGCAAGTGGAAGTCCAGGAGGAAGATCGCGAGAAAACGGCATTCAGTGTGGGTAACGGATTATGGCAATTTAACGTTATGCCATTCGGATTATGTAACGCCCCTGCGACTTTTGAACGGCTAATGGAGCGCGTGCTAAAGGGATTACATTGGAGGACGTGCCTCGTATATTTGGACGACATCATCGTTATGGGCAAGGATTTCGACGAGCATTTAAGGAATTTGGCAGAGGTTTTGGATCGGATACAAGCCGCCGGATTGAAGCTAAGCCCAAAGAAATGCAAACTATTTAGAACGGAAGTGAAATATTTGGGTCATAAGGTTACAACCAATGGAATCCATACCGATGAAGACAAGATCGCAGCAGTGAAGGAATGGCCACGACCTAAAAATTTACATGAATTACGGAGCTTCCTTGGATTGTGTACCTATTATAGACGATTCGTGCCAGGATTCGCTAATATTGCAAAGAGTTTACACGAGTTAACCAGGAAGAACAAGGCATTCGAATGGAAGGATGATCAAGAAGAGGCATTTGTGGAACTAAGACGACGATTATGCGAAGCACCAATCCTCGCATACCCTATACCCAACGTTAAATTCATTTTGGACACCGATGCAAGTAATGATGGTATAGGAGGAGTATTATCACAGGCAACAAATGGTGAGGAGCGAGTTATTGCATATTACTCCAAGATGTTATCAAAACCGGAACGGAATTATTGTGTAACACGGAAAGAGTTGTTGGCTATAGTGGAAGGTGTTAAACACTTCCATAAGTACCTCTATGGCCAAAAGTTTCTTCTACGGACGGATCATGGAGCTTTGCGCTGGTTGTTACAATTCAAAAATCCAGAGGGACAAGTAGCACGTTGGATCGAACGTTTGCAAAGCTACGATTTCGAAATTGAACATCGGAAGGGAAGCGCACATGGAAATGCCGACGCATTATCAAGAAGGCCATGTCCCGTGGAATGCAAGCATTGTGGGCGTGTGGAGGGTAAGGAAAACATCATTGATATTCGGCTTATGCAAGTGCTACCTGATGAGGAATGGACTGATGAAATGATCAATAAGGAGCAATTACGGGATGCTGACCTGTCATTCATCATGGAACATAAGGAAAAGAAACACCGGCCCACATGGAGTGAGATAGCTGACAAAACTCCCATTGTAAAAGCATATTGGGCTCAATGGGATAGCCTCCACATAGAAAATGGATGTTTAAAAAGAAAGTGGGAAAGCACGGATGGTAAAGTAAAACAATTGTTGGTAGTGGTGCCAAAAGATCGGATAGCGGAAATCCTCAAGGAGTATCATGGAGGAGCAAGTGGAGGTCACCTAGGGATTAATAAAACTTTAACCAAAATTAGTCAACGTTTCTACTGGTCCGGATGTAGACAGTCAGTAGTAGAATGGTGTCGAAGATGTGACCAATGTGCGGCAGTAAAGGGACCAGCACGAAAAAGCCGTGGGACCATGAAACAATATAATGTCGGGGCACCATTTGAGAGAATTGCAATGGATGTGGCGGGGCCATTTCCGATCACCGAGAGCGGAAATAAATATGTGCTAGTAATAATGGATTATTTCAGCAAATGGCCGGAAGTGTAACCCATACCCAATCAGGAGACAACAACAATAGCTGATGCCGTGGTCAACAATTGGATTAGCAGATTTGGTGTACCGATGGAAATTCACACGGATCAAGGAAGGAATTTCGAATCGGTGGTATTTCAGGAGATATGTCAGATGCTTGGAATCAATAAAACAAGGACGACGCCTTTACACCCACAGTCGGACGGTATGGTGGAAAGATTCAATGGCACATTGGAGGAATATCTAGCAAAGGTTGTGGAAAGGAACCAACGTAACTGGGATCGACATATACCAATGTTCCTGATGGCCTACCGATCAGCGGTACATGACACAACAGGAGTGACACCAGCGAAAACCATATTTGGGAACAATCTGCGATTGCCGGGAGATTTAAAGTTTGGGGCTGTTCCTTCAGCAGCTCTATGCGGACAGGATTACGTCGACCGGATGAAAGAGGAACTTAATGAAATACATCAATTTGTACGAGAGAAAATTCGGATATCAAGTGATCGACTGAAAGCTCGATATGACACACGAGCAAATAATCAAGGCTTCGAGGAAGGGCAGTTGGTATGGCTTCACAACCCGCAACGGCAGAAAGGATTATCACCGAAGTTGCAACCCACATGGGAAGGACCTTACACTGTCATTAAAAGGTTGAACGACGTGGTTTATCGCATACAGAAAGGACGGAAAGGTAAACCAAAGGTGGTGCATTTAGAGCGTTTGGCGCTCTATAGAGGAGGTGATCTGGATCCTGTTCGGGACGAACAAGCTTAGGTGGGGGGTAGTGTTACGGTGACACCTAGATTATAATAGAATAAGTTAATTTCATTAATTGTTCAATTGCATTTATGATTAAATACTCAACATTTAGGCGTCATTTCTATACTAACATATTTGC
The DNA here is from genome assembly GCA_947310385.1 of Nephrotoma appendiculata. Taxonomy (NCBI): domain Eukaryota; kingdom Metazoa; phylum Arthropoda; class Insecta; order Diptera; family Tipulidae; genus Nephrotoma; species Nephrotoma appendiculata. Next base: position 126,910,594 of record OX371225.1, on the reverse strand, counting down.
TGCGCATTTAGGATTATTCTGGAAACAAATATTTTGGTATATAAGGGCGCGCGTAGACGTGGAATGCTGAGTCTTATTTTAAACGTGATACAGTGAAGGTTAAATAGAAAGATTATTAAAGTGATTATTAAAGCGATTATTAAAGTGATAATTAAAGAGTGTGTTATAATTATAATAATTAATTGTGAAAATTGTGTTGTATAATAAATTGTGTTGTGTAAATAAAATTGTGTGAGTTAAAATTGAAGCAGTGTATTTATTCACAATCCAGTGATTCGAACCTTGATTGACAAGGCAAAATCGTAACAATATTTAATTTAATTTCAATAATTATACAACTAAAAATGAAATTTTCGGATTTGGTTTTTTCATTTTTATGAGCTTTACGAACCAAATATGAATTAAGTGACTTAAAGGGGAGGAGGTTAAATTGATGAAGAGCGTTTGATAGTGATGGTGTCGTAATTAGTCATTGCATAATTGCAAACGACTACTTTTATTTATGTATTTTTGTTTTTCGTCCTTATCTTTTAAAATTCATGCGGTCTATCATTGAAAAAACCACGGCTTTCACCCTGAGCTATAATTGGCCATAGATGACCGTTCAAAGCCTCTGAGTGAATAAGCAAAACTAAATTTTCGGTAATCAAGCAGTCGGATCACCTTCACCAACTACCGATCTGGGTTAACGGTATTCTCAATTAACCCAACTACCAAAAGCCTGTTGCTATAAATGTGGTTACCGTAACTTTATACCACACATGCGCCCCTACACTTCGAACAATATTAGTTTCTATCGGTTTATGGATCAAATGTTTTGCTTAATTGCCTCAATTACATTCGATAATTATTATAACAAAAAAAAAATGTATAGGCGTAATAATCGATATATCATTTACTCCGACTGTTTTTACACTTTAGTGTTGTTGGACCATCCGGACTTGTCTGTGGGACCAAACTAACACACGCTTCTTATTCACTAGATTCCCTTAGTTTTCGGTTTTTGTTCTTAGAAAAAAAACTACAAATTCCTACTTTTCAAACCACCGCAACTAAGGTTTTGGAGGTGTGTCAGACAACACCAATAACTATTCTTATATTAATTTACTTTTCTTATATTAATTTAACGTCTTTTCCACATCACTAAAGAGAACCATACTCAATTCAATTCACCATGAACACCTTTTCCCAACGATCACTACTGGGATAATTATATTTTGGTTTCTCTTGTTTTTGTTTTAAATTGCACATCAATTTACTTGCACAACATTTCTAGTATTCTCAAATCACACACCGACTATTTCGTTTTTATCTATTTTTCTTGCATGCTATCAAGTTCATGCGTCGGACGGCTCTTCTATAATAATGATCGATAAAAAATCTTTGTTTAATGTTCTTCCCAAAAGCAAAAAAAGTGTTGGTATTTTATATAAAAAAAACAGGGTTGTTGCTCATGCAACAACAAAACCAACGGACGATTGCACCGATAAAGCTCGATTTATATTATCCGTTCCTTTCAGTTCCTTCATTTTTCGTATCAGACAAAAAAAAAACATTGTTACATGTTTTTTTCATTGGAGTATTTATATTATCCGTTCCGTACTTGCAGGAACTGAACGGAACGGATAATATAAATACTCCCATGAAAATACATGTAACAATGTTTTTTTTGTGTGATACGAAAAATGAAGGAACTGAAAGGAACGGATAATATAAATCGAGCTTAATGCAAGTCATTTTAAACAATATTAAATCGCCTAAAAGTATGCTGTCTCAATGCATGCAACCGCGCAGGCGTAACAATAGTTCGAATGGTATAAAATCGAAACCAGATACAGTGTGTCTCGAAAGTTAAAAGTTGAACGATATACGCGATGCGATAACTGGAGCGTACGTTAGAGATGTACCCTCTGCACTCTCATCAACCTCCGCATTAAAGTCACCCATGATGATTTCAATGTCATGGTGCGACATGCTATTGATAACCTCCCCCAACTCGAACAGATCCTTGATGTCATCCGATCTATCTTTGGTGAGTGAATATACATTAATGATCGCAATGTTATACTTCTTAGTGCGAAGTCCGACCGTGCATATCCGCATGTTGATAGGGTGGAAGTTAATGATATGACGCTTCACACAGCGGTGGATGAGGAAGCCAACTTCAAAGTCTCTTCCACTCTGACCGCCACTGCAGTGAAGAGTGCAACCAGACCATCAAGGCCCCTGCAGTGCAAGCACGTCCAACATGCAACTCCCCGCTTGGTTTGAAAGGTTCTGGAAATCTTCAGGCCTCAAGAGACTAAGCACGCTATATGTTCCAACTCCCAAAGCATTGTCCGCGTACAATTTCCGAGGTCGAGCCAATGACGAATTCGATACTACAATGCGAGTCCGCTGACTAGGGTTCACAATCCAACTGTTTATATGAGACAAGGTTGTTGGCCTACCGCACAATTAGCTTTTCACATGTGTGTGGGTCACGCACTGGTGAGAATTTCAAGGCACCCAGTCCTACCTTGAACAGACGCCCACCACAGTCACTCCCATCCTGCAGAAAGACGCTGAATTGGTATTCGTTTTGCGGCACCAAAGACTAGTCCTGACAGTCCTGACATAGAGTTACCCAGAGAGCACCGCAAAGAGGTATCAATCTAGGAGTTCGCCCCTATTTTGCACGTGTTCTTATAATGCATCCAAATATATATATAAATCAATAATTACTGATATCAAGCACGTTTTCCGCAACATACTTACAATTGCATCATATCCAGTAAATTAAAAAATTCAATTGAGCGGCATCGGACAAATAATCACGTGCGGGACTCCAAGATATTTCAGAACGACATAAGTAGATATTTTAAATATTCATGCCTGGAGCACTGAGTCACGATTAAAGTTGGTCAAATTGGAACTTTTTTATGCCAATAAGGATAAATTTTTATATCACGAATGTACACATGTACATAGATCATACATCCACCACGCTTATTTCTAAAGCGATGATTAAACTTACCGAACCTTTCGTAAAAACTGTCTCGTATAATCAAAAATCTGCTCAAATTTAAGATGCTGTCCTACACAGTTTTGTATTCATCTTGTGCCTCTTTGTTCACAAAATAAAAAAATTCAGCTGAATAAAATATTAAAGGTGCTCCTAAATGTGACAAATTGACTGACCTCTGAAGTACAGGAACTTCGTATATGAAATTTAACAATGTTCCGTCTTTCCGCCATTTCTTAATATGGTTAGTATTTGATAGAGATTCTAAAGTGAGTTTTGGACAACATTCTAGGATCTGTTCGTGCTGGATTAAACTTGACTATTTCATAACCAACCCTTATGAAATTTGGTTTCTAAATTGATTTAGGATGGAAATTCAAATTTTAGAGAGAATTTGCCTAATTCTTGATTAACTAATGAACAACAAAACATTTCCAATTGAAAAATTTGCATTGGACTTATATGGTTGCACTTATATGGTTGCAGAAAATCAATAAATTATAATAATAAGTCTTCGCTTGATCAACCCGCTTTAGCTAAAAATCAGTTTTTAACCAAAAATCGTCATATCCGCACAATTTGAAAAACTAACGTGGACCACTATTGTTGCCATTTTAATTTAGATTGTTTTAGTTCATAGACGTTTTTCTCAAGAAATCTCCTATGGTTAGACGCTTTCGGTCAAAACTAACTAACTAACTAAGTATGAAGTTTCATCCCAAACATCATCATCAACCGCCTGGGCAGTACAGGGTCGAATTCATTTTTTGGTCAAAAATTGCCATTTCCGCTTTAATTTTGGAAATCTGATCTAGACCGGTATTGTTGTCAATTTAATTTTCAATCTTTTACTTTTATTTGCATTGCCAAAAAGGAAATAACAGGTTTTTGAATAGATTTTAAACCACGTTAATTTATTGTTTATTTTTAGCAACTATAAATTTCTTTGAAATGAAAAACGTTAGAATACTTAACTATAGGTTAAGTTGGGTTGGGCTGGTTGTCCTAAAGAGCTGGAATTGACACAAACTGGTCCGAAGTCGTGTCACATTGGTTTTGATTTTCACCTACTCCCCAGTTTCAACAAATTTCCCCTTGCAAAATGCTTGTTGGGGTTTTGATACTATACATGGCTCAATTGAACTCCTAATATGAGCTTCTATCTCTAGTTCTATAATTGTTTGTTGGGAAGGGTTAATCTTATAGGTATAAATATTACATTTATGTCAGAACATTCACAGGGAACTAGACGTTGCACTTAAAGATAAGTTCCAGCCAGGGTAAGGTTAAATCAGTCGTTTGTTGGACAGTCCCGGCCGACTTATAGCGCTTAAGGTTATTTATATTAGCCTATACATGATATTTTTTTCTGATTATATCACCTTCTGATAATATCTAAATGTATCAGAAAACACTTGCATTTTACTAAAGTACAGCCTCCAGACATAGCATTTCTTATTTCGTATTTGTACATTTTGAGGACTTCCTTGAAGCAGTCCCAATCCTTAGCCGATTTAGTTTGCTTGACTCATCTAAAGTGTGTCCTGCATTTTTCACGAGTGTCGTAAAGTATTTTCGACCACCACGGTAGTCAATGATTGCCCAGAGGTCTACTAGGAGGACACGCACCTAATATGGTCTTATTAAAGGCGTCGGTTAGCTGGTTCACTAAAACATCAAACTCTTTTGTTGAATTAGAGCGGTATGGAACCAGTACCGGGTATGAATTACTAAGAATAGCTCTGAAAATGCCGCAGTCGGTTCTCTTTCGGTTTCTATAGCTAGGTTTTTATGCTCGTCTCTGAAACAGTTGAAACAGCGGTTTTCATTTGGAAATAAACTGGCGACGAGGATTAACGGACATAACACGAAATTTAGCACATTGGTACAATAGATGCGTACTTCGTTCACATACACAGAGTACGGTGGACAATATATCTTGTCGAATGAAATGCCCTCGGAAATATCGGTTAGTTCGAAATTAAATCACTTGTTGGAGCAGTATCGACTAGCGAGTTCATATACGTTCAATTAAGAGTTCAAGAAAATCTTCAATGGTGAGGTAAACTAGTTCAGATGTTTGTTTCCATAAAGGGCTTGTTTTATCGACAAATTTATCAGCTGCGCCTAATAAATTATAATTTTGGTTTGAACAGTAAACGTTTTGGTGGAATCAACACTTCTCGCTTCCCAAAGCGAAATGGTTCATTCGTTTTTAAAACTGTTGATTTGTGCATTACCGTTCGTGCAGTATCAACAATTTTTTTAAGGACACTGGAAACCACTGGAATTGTACTCAATAAAATTCTCGTTAGCCGAAAGAAAATACGCTGGGTTTCAACGAAAGTACCTGTTTTATTATATATAAAGTAAAGTATTTTAGATATTTTATTGAAGGGAGAAAGAACTCATGGTATACACCGATCATGAGCCTCTCACCATCGCCATCGGGTTGAATACTGAATTAATCTAGAAGTACTTGTGAAACGTCAGGAATTCTATTCTTTACTTTAAACGACAACTGTAGTAATCTTTACGAAAGTACGAGGTAAATATTTTGGGTTGAAACTGATAAGAAATTTTCGTATAGTGAGAGCTGCGGCAATGCCCTTTAATGTCACATACTAATGTTATGGATCATGATAAACACAAATTTAGGTTTTTTAAAAATATCATTGTTATTATTATGGAAAAAGCATTCAATGTTTACTCAACTATACCAGCCAGTCTGACACTAACTAGTAAAAATTGTAAAGTAGTACGTTCCGCATTCGCTTTTGGGAGCCAACAATTGCAAATATTTTTCTAGTGTTCAATCGATAAGATCAACCGATTAAATTTTAACACCTATAATTACTTAAATTAATTAGTTATCGTTTAATTGGGTTTTACTTCACTCGATTTAAAAATACAACATCCTTATCAGTTATTGATAGAATGTTATACCAATCGAAAGTGTAAATAATTTATGTTAAAATAATAAAGGTGGAAAATAGTTTTTGTAACAATTATTTAAAGTGTAGAATCAATAATCATGCTTCCAGTCAACAAAATAAATGTAGTGAAATTCACCATAAATGGTAAAGTGTATACGGCCCGAACCGACGATCTGTCGCTCAATACGTCACTAAATACGTTTATACGAAATCACGCGCAGTTACGTGGTACCAAATTTATGTGCCAAGAGGGAAGTTGTGGTGCTTGTACTGTCCAAATATTAGGAAAACATTCAGTGACTAATGAATTACGAACATGGTCTGCTAATTCGGTAGGCCCTAATAATCTATTTATATAGAATCAATTAATGATAACAGTAAATTAATTTTTAGTGTTTAATGCCAGTGTTCTCGTGCCATGACCTCGATATAACAACCATTGAAGGGATCGGCGATAGAAATACCTACGAAAAAACTCAGACCCGTCTTGTGTTAATGAATGGAACCCAGTGTGGATATTGTACACCCGGTATGATTATGTCGATGCACAGTTTACTGGAATCAAAAGATGGTAAAGTAACAAAAGCTGAAGTTGAACAATCGTTTGGTGGTAATATCTGCCGTTGTACCGGTTATCGCCCGATACTAGACGCATTCAAATCATTATCAGTTGATGGCGATCAAAAGATTGAGAGCATGTGTACTGATATCGAGGATATCAAGCTGTGTACAAAATCCGGAATCAAATGCGTGTCCGATTTAAAAATTAAATTAAGCAGTTTTATCCAGGATGAAGTACCAATTGAAATAATCGGATCGTATTATAAACGAGAATGGCATCGTGTTTATTCGATTGCCGAAGTTTTTTCTATATTAAAACGAATACATGATAAACCGTATATGTTGGTAGCAGGGAATACAGCTGACGGTATCTATCGACGCGATCCCAATTTGAAAGTATTCATCGATGTTACGAGGGTTCGCGAATTAAGAGCATTTTCGCAGGAACCAGAATTGGAACTCGGCGGTAACGTAACGATTACCGAAATGATCGAAATATTTGAGAATGCTGCCAAATCTCGAGTGGAGTTCCAATATCTTACTGAAGTTAATAAGCATTTGGAACAAATTGGTGGTCTTCAAATTCGTAATAATGCTACAATTGCGGGAAATTTAATGATAAAACATCAGCATCCAGAATTTCCGTCGGATATATTTTTACTGATCAATACGATTGGTGCAAAGTTAACGATCGCTGAAGATGGCGGACGCTTTTTAGATATGGATATTGACCATTTTCTAGGGTCTAAAATGAATAAGAGGATTATATCGAAAATTACGATACCACCACGCCCACCACGAACGTACGTCTTTCGGTCATATAAAATAATGCCACGGGCTCAAAACGCGCCAGCCTATCTAAACGCCGCGTTTTTACTCGAATTTAGTGAGAAGAAAAAATTTGTTATATCGTCGAGAATTGGTTTTGGGTGTATCAACAAAAATTTTACACGTGCCAGCCAAACGGAACTCCACTTAGTTGGGAAAAATTTATATACCGACGCGACATTGGCCTCAGCCCTAAAAATATTAGCCACTGAGGTATCAGTATCAGAAAATGATCAGTCGAATTTAGTGTCACCCGAGTACATTATTAAAGCAGCACAATCACTATTTTATAAATTTGTATTGAACACAAATCCCATCGTTATAATGAAATCGTTCTATCGAAGCGGGGGTACAAAATTAGAACGAGGGATTTCTACCGGAAAACAAATATTCCAAACGATTCAGGAAAATTATCCAATCACGATGCCGATACATCGGGTCGAAGGATTTTCACATGCCGGCGGTGAAGCACCATACACAAATGATTTTCCAAAACTAACGGGTGAATTATGGGCGGCAGTCGTACAAGCTCGAAACGTGCACGGAAAAATATTTACGTTTGACCCATCCGAAGCGCTAAAATTAGCTGGTGTTAAGTATTTTTTTTCGGCGCTAGACATACCAGGTGCCAATAGTTTTACAAATCAACATTTTAATAATTATCAACCTGAAGAAATATTTTGCAGTGGACGGGTTTTATATAACGGTCAACCAGCCGGAATGATTTTAGCCGAAACAATGGAAATGGCGCACTATGCAGCCAGCCTTGTCAACATTATTTATGAAATAGACGTACTGAAACCGGTGCTTCCCACCATTCAAGATGTTTTACAATCCGATGAAATGAGAGATCGAATTGCGGACAGTGTTTTCAATATGGTCGCATTTGAGTACGGCACCAAAAAAGAATACAAAATTATTGGTAAATATGAATCGGGTAGCCAGTATCATTTTACAATGGAACCACAAACGTGTGTGTCACAACCGACTGAAGATGGTGTAAATGTATACAGCGCAACGCAGTGGGTAACGTTCACCCAGGCGGCCATATCACAAGCATTAAATATTCCTGAGAATGCCGTAAATTTGCATGTGAAACGACTTGGTGGTGGATTTGGCGCAAAACTAACTCGGGCTAATTTTGCGGCTTGTGTCGCCTCTCTCGGATGCTATTTAACTAATAAACCTGTTCGTTTCGTAATGAATATCGAATCAAATATGGAGGTGATCGGAAAGCGTCATTCTTGCGTCGCTGACTATACGGTTGATGTCGACCGAAATGGAAAAATACAAAAACTATATCATCAATACTATTCGGATAATGGATGTTCCCCAAATGATTCGGTAACGTACGGAATACCTGGATATTTTTCAAATTGCTACGATAACAGTTCATGGGATGTGCTCTCGTATACGGTACGGACAGACGCACCATCATCAACATTTACGCGGGCACCAGCCGCAACAGAAGGAGTTGCAATGATCGAAAATATTATGGAGCATATTGCGTATGAAATTGGCAAAGATCCTGTTGCAGTTCGCCTTCAAAATATTGCCGAAGGTAATCCAATTCGGAAGAAAATTCTTCAGTTTGTTACGTCCGTCGAGTATGAGAAGCGTAAAAAAGAGATTAGAAATTTTAATACGAAAAATCGCTGGGTAAAGCGAGGAATTGCCGTCACGACAATGGATTCGAATCATTATTTTACCGGACATTTTCCAGCATACGTTACAATATATCATCTCGACGGATCGGTGGCGATTAGTCATGGCGGAATTGAAATGGGCCAAGGTATAAATACTAAGGTGACACAAGTGGCGGCGCGTACCCTTGGCATACCGGTGCAATTAATATCGGTAAAAGAGGCAAATAATTTAATAGGTTCGAATTCAGAGGCGTCCGGGGCAAGTTTACCCAGTGATTCGATATGTGTTGCGGTACTAAAAGCATGCGAGAAATTAAACGAACGGATTAAACCGATACGGGATGAATTTCCAGTTGCTTCGTGGAATGAAATTACAATCATATGTAATCAGCGTAATATCAATTTGAGTGCGTTTTATATGCAATCGCCGAGTGAAACCGAATCTTATAATATAACGGGATTCTCATGTGCCGAAGTCGAGGCGGATATGTTAACTGGCAAATTTATATTGAAACGTGTTGATTTACTTGAAGATGTTGGAGAAAGTATAAGTCCTTGGATCGATGTGGGACAAATAGAAGGCGCATTCGTAATGGGCATCGGATTATGGTTAACGGAAAAAATTGTATACGATAAAAACGGAAAATTATTAACAAATCGACCGTGGTCATATCATCCGCCTGGAGCTAATGATATACCGGTAGATTTTCGTGTTAGCTTTTTTAAAAACACAACCAACGAGAAATCAGTTTTACGATCAAAAGCAACAGGTGAACCGCCTTTATGTCTCTCGGTGGTGGCCTTATTTGCATTACGGAACGCCGTAATGTCCGCACGGCGTGATGCCGGCCTACAGTATATTTGGCATAATTTTAAAGCACCGTACACAGTAGAAAATGTTTTTACTGCGGCTGGGACAGATCCAGCACAGTTTCGACTCTAGTGATATACAATTTATAGGATATTTGTCGTGTAATCGTGGTGTTGGGATATACATTTATTATTCTGAATAAATACATATTTTGCAAAATTTTGTTCAATATTATTGTTAAAATATTCATTAAAATTGTCCAATTTATATCGATATTATGACACATTAATTTTATCTTTTATGTCAACAAATCTTACCACTTACTAACAATTATTTGTGTGATGAAAACCTAAAGATGTTTACATGGTGTTCAAACATATTCGTACGACCCTTTTCTAATATGTCATGAGTGTGTCGTATGTGTATTGTGAAATGTCATTTCCAAATAAAAGTTTACAAGTTTTGTCTTATGGTTTTGCCATACATGTTCACCTTTTTGTTCTATATTCCCATTTTGAAGAGGGTGAAACCTTATGAATTTTCAATTTCTTATGTGCTCGTAATTGTCATTTGTCGTTAAATTATGTTCTTTAGTTTTAGAAAATATTTTCTATACATTCGTATTATTAGTACGAATCTTTTTACTAATCAGGAAAAACCATCTTGAAAATGTTATACTGGAAAATGCAAACAATCAAAACCACTAAAAGCTTTACTATATTATCGTAAATTATACTACAAAACAAAAAATATAGACTTTTATTAGCTTTCGGTGTATATAGAAAAAACAAAAGCTCATAATTACATTCAAATCGGAAAGATGTGCTTAAAGATAAACAATAAACATATTACCGTGTTATTTTTCATTTTGTGGGTGTGGAATGTGAACATTTACATTTGACGATGGAAAATTGAATATAAATAATGTGGTTGGGTTGTTATGTTACACCCAGTTACGTACGCAAAGATTATCTCGTATGTCGATAACAATAAAGGATTTATAATTCTTAGGTTTCCTGGAAATCTGTATGCTAATTAAATTGAATCCGTGATGTGTACTAAGAATCTAACAAGTGGGTAGATTTCGTATATGAGCATGTGAAAATATTCTTAATAATTTCTCAGTATATTTACCGTATTTTATATTACTTCAGTGGGTATTTAAGGTTGTCGGAAATTAACAAAATTGACTATTAACTGGGGTAAGAATCCAATCCGCTTTTATTAGGGTGAATATACTTAAGTTGATATTTATACTTGAATAAAAAATCGTTAAGGCCCCTCTTCACGTATAAAAACACGACTTTTCGTGGTACCATTGCGTAAAAACTAATCAACCGATCGCCAACATTTATATCTTAAAATTGTAATTGAAGTTTTTTAGGAAAATTGACGGTGGCTTTTTTCATTTTTCCCTCTAGATTTTCCGCTATGGCATTACAAAGCGAACAATATTCGAAAAAATCGCAAAAGTTTTGGTACCATTGCGACGTTATTAGTCAACAAAACCTAGATTGTGATATATCAAAAGACGCAGAAAAAAAATCTGAGACGATTGACGGTGGCGTTTTGCTAAATTTTAAGTATTAACCGAAAAATTTGCAAAAAACCAAATTACTTTGGTAAAAAACAGAAAGCAAAGTAAAGAACCAATCGATAAAATTTATTGATTTTATTCCTAATTAGTTTTAACAGAATACAACAGATGTCGCTATTTTCCACGCACAGTAATAAAACTCAGTATTGACAGAGAATATACATAATAAGAAAAATCAAGCGCGAACATTAAAAAAACTGGAATAGCGCCATGCGGCCAATAATAAAATTACACATTGAGCGACACAGAACGAAATAGTTTTTTATATTTACGAAAAAATAACCAAACCCAAAAACACACATTTATTTTCTTCGCTGTACACACAAAAAAAGAAAATATGTATTTTGTTTTGTGTTTTTCGTAATTTTAGTTTTGCTTTGCATTTGCTTGCGCGAAGTTGTGTGCCATGTGCGTGCAGATAAAAGAAATGTAAATACAAAAAATTGTATTACAAGATGATAAAATATGTATGCAATTTTTTTTCTAGAGTCATATGTACAAATTATTTATTACTGTAAAAGTAGTGTCTCATTCATGATTTGTTGGAAAAAAGTTTTCGTCATGTTAGCTGACGAATTTTCTCACATAAACATTTTCAAATAAAATTATTTTGCATTTAAAATCTTTCTATATATTTATTTACTTTCTTAAAATCCCTAATCGATACGATTTAACATATACAAATTGGAAAAAAATTAATCCGCGATACGAGTTTTCAACAATCAGCAAATTGCATATTTTAAAATTGTGACGTGTTGGGCTTCCGCCTTACTAACTGCAGCACGGTAGTTGGAAAATATCCACAAAATAGTTACCATTTCTGATTACAAGTTGGTTAGTTGGAATAAAATTTAAAATATTTATTATTACGTATGTGGCATTGTATAGTAAAACTTATAGTAGGAAGAGCGGGGTATCTTGCGGTCAAAATGTATACCTGTTGTTCACATTTTTCAATGTCTTTCTATGTTACTAATAAAATTTTAATAAAAAAATGTTTGAACTAGGTAAATCGAAAAAAACTAGGAACAAACAGATTTTACGAAGGGGATGTGAATTGCGGGCAGTTACCGCAATGTCCAAGTGGATAAAATAAATGTTTTCGTTTTGAGATAAAACTGTATAAGATCGTAGATCGTAAAGTAAGAAAATCTATAACTGTCTATTCCACTATCGCTGAAATCTTTTATATAACTACAACAATAAATCATGTTTCGGAACAATTCCAAATAACATCGGGTAGAATTAATTTATTTTGAGGAACAAATTGAGGTAAACTTTGGAAATTACAAGATCTGATATGAATGAATGGTTTGAGAACAAAAATATGAAAGGCCAGGTCATTTCAATATTTAATAATTTTATTTCTAAATTTCAACCCTACAAGTGGTAGTTGTTCTCCAACAGAAGAGCTACAGTCGATTTATAACGCTACGCGTCTCGTGAACACTAATAATAGCAACGTTGTTGCAAAACCATCCCACAACACAACGACCACGAGAACTACATATAACAGAACAGTGACTTGCCAGTTTTGCATATCCCAAATTCATTTAGAAACTAGATCCAAAGGATCATACTGTGTCCAATCTAATAACTGTTCTAACTCATGTTCGTGTTAACGCCCGTACCTCAGTTTTACGTAAATACCTGACGTGATTACGGTCCTTACATAGTATTCTTCATAGTAGAATATTACGTATTTATACTGGTGGCGTTACATCCCATCAAGGGATTTGGCCGCCTATCCTCAATCTTGTGTATTCTCAGAGACATTCGCCTCTTTTTCACCGGCCCCAAATACATATTTTAACGTTTATTATTGAACTGCTTTCAAAATAAAATTTTCATGAGCAGTGCGAAGCTGACTTGATTTAAAATATAAGCAAAGCTGCGATTTACTACATTGAGCTGACGGATGAACTATTCTAAGGATAAATAGATTTTTATCTTGGTATTTCACTCATGAGATGAGTTACTGGTCATCATTAATTTGTATATAAATTTCAGCTTAGATGTCTGATTTCGCGCAGGTACGTCTGTTGAATTTCTGAAGACACATAGGCTATGAGTACCGAATAGAGATTTCTTACGGTTATGTAGTCGGAATTATGATTGTCTTATGTTTTGTGATAGATTTTGCTGGCGAGAGCGATCTGTTTATTTAAAATTTGAATGACCGCTCGACGGCTTAGTTACAACCACTAATTAATAAATTTAAACGATTCGAGTAAGGAGGCAAGTTATAATTGTCCTTCCAAAGTTATCCCTCAACACAAGAACGTCGATTCCGTTTATGTGGGCATCGTGATGAGGCCATCACACTTATTATGAGTCGAACAACACCTAGGGTTTTAGCCCGGCATCTAACCAATCCAAGAATAGAGTTCGCTCTATTGATGATATTATCGATCTGATGTTGCAAGTTTAATTCGCTGTCACATGTAACAGGCAAATCTGGAATGGACGAAACTTCACTCCAACAACAATTAATATACTATTTTCAAAAAATGGATTGCATTCGTTTGCAAGAATATGTTAATGCGAAATGATACTTGCTGACGTTTAACTCGAGATCATTCTTTGTACACCATATACGAGTATATACTAACGAAATTTAAATTTATCTTTATAAGTCTTCATATCGTTCAATATCTTTAAAACACCATGGCAAAAATTGGTTTCAAGTTATTTTCGATGGTTACCATATTGTGTTATTTTTACCACGATTTTATATATACATTTTAAATAAAGGAGAGTTTGTTCTTTTATTTATGTGGTAATTTATATTATATTAATTTTACATTAAGTACTAGTTTCGAGCATACTTAACTGTATAAAAAACATTAAAAAATGATAAATATTTTACACTATATACCTAGATATACCAATTTAATTAACCAATATTTTATTATTATTTTCTATTTATTTTATTAATTTCAAGAGAAGGTAGCTAATTTAATCAATAAATCGAAAAACTAATAATTTATTTATATAAATGATTAGTTTATTTTTAAACCTGGTAAACGCTGCGCTATATATTACAAAATTCGTTTGCTGTAAATTTCCTTAATCAAAACAACTGTAATTTTTTAAATAAAAAAAACAGTTTCGCCAAAGTATGACGATTTTGCTTTATTATCTTTTTAGACTTTGAGCTAAATATATGGTGTTGTATTTTGTGATTAAACACTTAATAAACACATTTCACTTAACACTGGTTTTTGTTATTTCGCAAAAAATTAAATAAAAAGCTAAAGCGTAATACTTTAACGGGTATTTACGTACCGGATAGTCCAACGCGGGAAAATTGGAATCGCTTAAAGTATATAGAAAAACGAGCCAACAGATTAGCAACATCGCGTCCGATTATACTAATATTAATTTTGCTTTTAATAATAATAACACAATAAAGAAAATGATTTTTAACAATAAACCTAGAGTTGATCGTCTTTCCAAGTCTGGTGTTTATAGGATTAATTGCAATTATTGTAGTTTCTCCTATATTGGCCAGACTGTGCGCAATTTTGGAGTTAGAGCTAGGGAACTGGAGTTGACTAATCGTACACACCGTATCCTTAACGAACAGAGAGATGAAATCCGGTTCTCACCATAATTACAGATCCCGCCCTTTTCTATTCTCACGTACGCAATAATTTGTCTAATACGTCGGGTTATTAAATGTACTTGAATTTACCTTAAATTTTATTACTCAGCCGATGACTAATTGTGCACCTGCTACCCTCGACCGATGACTAATCGTACACCCGCCCCTAGTTGGGGCGATCAATAGATTAATTTTTATTGCCTATTTTTGTCTCTCCTTCTTTTTTTTATTTCTTTTTTGCTTTTTCTTACTAGCTACATAACAAAAATTTTAATTTTTACAAATCATTAGATACTCCTGATGATGACCTAACAAGTCGAAATCGATCGAGTGATTTTTAAACTTTTTCAACAATTTTTTTAATTAAAATATTCAAAAATTTAATTAACGAAGTGTGTTTAATAAGTGTCAGTGTGTTTCGCCAAGTGCCTACTGCAAATAGTGCTAAAATTATTTTGTGATTATATTCTAATTAATAGATTATAGTGATTATATATTCGAAACAGTTTTTTTTAAACTTTCAACCTCGGCTTTTCGTTTGCATCTATTTGTACACGTGAGTATTGTTTAGTAATTATTGAAAGCGTAAATATAATAAATATACTATTATTATTATTATTATTAATATTATGAGTGGTCGTGTGGGACTTAAATGCTCCATTCAGGGTTGTGATTCTAAGCAACGGGATGGCGCTCGGTTGTTTAAATATTCCGCTAAATATTATTGGTACCACGAAACATGGTTAAATTGTGGAATATTGGCTAAAAATGCTAATAAGATATTTCTTTGTTCAAATCATTTTGAATCGCATTATATAGGAAAACGTAAGCTGAAGAGAACAGCCATTCCAACATTAGATTTATCTCAAAATGAACCAGAGAACTCAGACGTTACCAAAGAAATCAATTTAAATTTATCTCCAGGTTTAAATGAAGCCTCTGTACTTCTAAATTCTTTGAAAGTACAAATATTAAAACGTATTCATCTACGAATGAAGATTTCGAACATTTAAACTTAGAACAGATTGCTCAGATACCAGATCCATATTTCGATAAAGTAACAGCTCCTTTAGCAATAGAGCCGATAGTATGTGATAGTTGTGAAACACGGGAAAGAAATATAGCAGTATATCGATCGATGAATCATAAATTTGTTAAAAAAATTACCAAATTGAAACATGAAAAAACAGAATTGTACAAAAAAATTAAGAACTTACAACAAAAAAATAGGGTAGCAAATAAAAAACTTGATAATTTCAAACTTCAAGCTAAAATGCCTCTAAACACATTGGTTGAGCAGACAATGAAAAGTCAACATGCGAAAAAAATTTCTTTAATGATTTTGTCTGAAAGAAATAAAACTCAGAAATGGCCAGATAAATATAAGGTTCTAGCGCAGAATTTGTATTATCGCTCTCCTAAGGCATATAACTTTTTACGAGACAAATTAAGTTTCGATTTACCATCAAAGACGTCATTTATTCGATGGCAACCCATAAAAAATTTCTTCCCAGGCACTAACAATTCGTTTATGTTAAAATGTTTGAAAGAAAAAGTTGAAAGCTTAAGTGTTTTAGGCAGGCAATGCAGTTTGTTGTTTGACGAAATTAAAATAAAAAAAGATTTAAAGTATAATTCTATCAGAGACTGTGTTGATGGATATGTTGATCTAGGGGACGATAAAAGACAGGCAAAATTAGGCAGCTACGTTTGTGTATTTATGGTCCGCGGGTTAGTTGAAAATTGGAAAAATATTTTATCTTACTACATCTCTGAGAATGCGATTCCTTCAGATACCCTAACGAACTTAATAGAAACCAATTTACACTTATGTATATCATTAGGCCTTACAGTAAGAGCTGTTATTTGCAACCAAGGTACAAACAATCGAAGAGCACTGAAAAACTTGGGAGTTACTGCTTCTGACCCAATACTCAATTTTAATAATTCCGTTAAAATCGTTTCAATTTTTGATCCTCCACATTTAATTAAATCTTTTCGCAATTGTATGCTCAAGTCCGATATTGAAACCGTTGATGGTCTTGCGAGCTGGGAAGTAATTCGTGAATTATATAAATTAGACCAGGCATCACTTACAAGAATGTGCCCCAAGTTGAGCGACAAACATATTTATCTTGAGCATTTTGATAAAATGAAGG
This sequence comes from Nephrotoma appendiculata, assembly GCA_947310385.1. Classification (NCBI taxonomy): domain Eukaryota; kingdom Metazoa; phylum Arthropoda; class Insecta; order Diptera; family Tipulidae; genus Nephrotoma; species Nephrotoma appendiculata. The sequence goes on along the minus strand of OX371225.1, from coordinate 126,893,445 downwards.
TTAAACTAACAACTCAGATATTCAGTAGAAGCGTAGTGGCCGGCATAAAAACTACATACGAACTAGATAAATTTTCTAAAAGTGCCAAAACTAAGGCAGCTGCAACTTGGAGTGTTTGTGAGAAAGTTGATCAACTATTTGATATTCTTAATTCTAAAAGCTTGTTTGATGCCAATCCATATAAATATGGGAACACGTTATTATTGCCTGTCTAAAGTTACCTGATATTTATATTGTTGTACCATCAGATATCTGTTGGTAACTGCATAAATCTTGTAATGTTTTATCTAATGCTTCTAATGATTTATGATGTGTCATTGTGCATTGTTGCAATACCTTTCCTGATGTTTTTAGAATGTTAGTTACATGTTGGACAAGTGTTTGATATATGACATCGGAGAAGTGGTGCAGTGGTTAAAGCTTCCAGGAGCTGGATGCAAAGCGAATCTTCGTCATCGATTACGAACATTACGTAATGAGAGACACAAATCGTAATGATTGATCTTCTTGTTTTCATTAAAAATTGTCAAAACTAGTTTGAGTCGATAATCGTAAATCGTACTGAAGGCTGCCCCTGTGGATTCAAAAACATTTCTAACTTTGTTATGTTGCAGCTAGCTCGTAGAGAACTTACATGCGGCAGTGCCACATAAAAATTGTTTACGAGTTAGGTGGAACATAACAAAGTTAAATATGTGTGATATATAATGTAATTGTTCTTGTAAATTATTGTTGTATTGCAATTATTGTTGTACCACCGTTTTGAGATCACACACTTTTAACTTTGTTATTTTGCACTTAGCTCGTAGACAATTTTCAGTCGGCAGTCTTCAGTCTGCTTACATAATTAACCCCTTAGTATACATCTTGAATATATAGAAGAAAAAAAAATATGAGCTTGAGGTGTAATTTTAAACAACAAACGATCAGATCTGCTTGTATAAAATTATGTATCGCGATCTACGAGATGTAATCAAGGTAAACAAAATAAAATCAATTCTGCGTGAAAATTTCTATAAATGAATTTATTATTCTAAATCACAAAATCAACAACAACAACACATAGTTTATTTTTCAATCTCATCCTTTTTGTGTTTATCATTATAATCTATAGTCATAAGACATTCATACTACTCCAAATTTACACAAATCTATACAGAATTGTTACGTACATATAGTTATGATGTATTCATATTTCAGTAAAATACTCTCTAGTAAAAAATACAAATACAATTTATTATTGTATTTTTTAAAGATTGAAAGAAAATCATCTCAATTTCATACACACCACTACGAAATATTGATAGTTTCACAGCTGTACATCGATAATGTTCTTTTGCTTTTATCTTCCATATACATACATATGTATGTACATAAATAAAGGGTTATCCAATTCAAGCTTGATAAAGTAAACTTAAAAAAAACACACAAAATATTCGGAAAGTATTGTAATTTTTATTTCATTTTACAGATTGATCCTTGCCATTTTTAGTTAAACAAGATATCATTCAAATGTCCTCCACGGGACTTCTTACAGGCCTTGATTCTTTTGAGGTAATTTTCAATGACTTTTCGGCACATTTCGGGCGGTATCTCGGCCATTACCTTACGAATATTAGTTTTCAATTCGTCAAGAGTTTGAGGATTGTTTGCGTAAACACGATCTTTTGCGTAGCCCCACAAAAAGAAATCCAAAGGCGTTAAATCACAGGATCTTGGAGGCCAATTGACATCAGCCAATCGCGAAATCAAACGTCCAGGAAATTTCTCTTGCAAAAGATCTCGATTTGCTCGTGTTACGTGACTGGTTGCTCCATCCTGCTGGAACCACATATCGTCAAGATCATAATCTTCGATTTTCGTAAAAAAATAATCGGTTAACATGCGGCCATAGCGCTCAGAATTGACGGTAACGGTTCGTCCATGGTTGTTCTCAAAAAAATACGGCCCAATCACACCACCAGACCACAATGCGCACCAAACAGTGACTTTTTCCGGGTGTAATGGCTTCTCTACAATCAATTGTGGATTTTCTGAGCCCCAAATTCTACAGTTTTGCTTATTAACGTATCCACCAAGCGAAAAATGAGCTTCATCACTGAAGAAAATTTTGTTCGAAAAATCAGCATCAGCAGATTTAATAATTTTAACGCGTTGGTCGATTGTTAAATGCTCCATATTCTTAAATGGCAGAATGTCAACTAAATAAATGACAGCGTACTTGACGTTTATCTTTGACAGATGTCGGTATACAGATTTCTACTTTATCAACCTCGAATTGGATAACCCTGTAGATATACATACATCGAAACATTTGAAATCAATACCATAGAAAAAAGAAATATATAAGAAAAACCAAGAAATATTACTTTTATAAGCCAGTGCGAAGCTAGCGCCGCTCACAATATATTAGTTTTCGGTACTACACATTGAGCGACACAGTGCATGAAATAGTTTATTTTATTTATGAAAAATATTTCAAAGCAAAAATTTTAGATTTGCTTTCACCGCTGTATACGTACAAAAAAATATTTTTTTTGTTATTTGGTTCGATCTTCGTTTTGTTTTTACTGCGATATGTAGAGAATATAAAAAACAAGCTGTGGTAATATGTATATGAATAATTGTGAAATGTGTTTTTATGAATGGGTATGAAATGTGTTTTTGTATTGTAATTTAAAATTTCTATGAAGATGAATGAACGAAAACATTTTCCGTATCTAAACTAAAAAGAAATGTTCTTGTGCCGTGAATCGTGATATACGTCGAGTACATTATCAGATATTATTAAGATACGAGTATTATATAATATATGTACTCGCATGTAGTTATTGAGCGTTTTTAATTAAAATTAAGTAAAGATGTCGTTATGTTTTTTAAAATAATATTTTTATTTCTAGCCGACGTTTCAAATACTAATTTGATCTTCAGATTTTTTAAAATATATATTTGCACAAAATTAATTTTAAAACTTAAAAATATTAAAATGTTGTAAATTAATTAAACATTAGTATGTACCTCAGTTTAAGAATTTAACAGAAAAACATACTGTTTTGTTTAATTCATTTTTAATACCTATGTGATTTTATATTGTTGCTCTGAACATAACTACTATTTTCACACAATTGGCATAAAGGTAAAAGTTTAAAAATTGTAGTTTCTTAAGTCCGCTATCTTCTTTGCTATCTGTAATGTCATATAAACGGCCTTATGATGGTAACACGATGTTAAAATAATTGTAAGTGGAGAAGTGTAATATATTCCATTTCATGGCCTGAATGGTAACTTGTTATCCAATTTTTTGGGATTTTTCAGGGATAGTATAATCAGGAGGATTTATCGTGGAAAACGGTCACGAACGAATAGTATTTACACAACAATTCATTAACCAAATTGTAACTAATTCAAAAAAATATTTTCTCCAGTTCTGTAACACATTCAAAACATTCAAAATTCACAGTCTTCGTTAAGATAAACTTTTTCGCTAAGCCAGAAAATACGTCTGTGACTGTACGTTCGAATCGGTGGGTTAATCTATTTAAACATTTTGTTGTTTTAAACCAATTATTGAAGCTTACATTTTTGATGTTTTGTAACAGAAGTAATATCCAGTTTCGATCTGATAAGATCATGAAAAAATTCAGTCATCTCATCAAACCATGGCGACTGAATATAGTCCGAATATATCATTAGTCCGTAATGATTCCATTTTGTGTTCTATATATTTAGAAAACCATGTAATCGTAACTAGTGAATTATATGACAACTTTCTAAATTTATTCTTACAAACTTTCATCTCATTCACACTGGTTTCGATTCCAGTGCAAGTAATTTTTTAATAATTTTAATGAACTAATTAATTAATTAGCTAATTCATAGCGATATCGAAACACAAAATATATTGTTCTACATATTTAGAACACAAAATGTAATCATTACGTAGTAATATTTAGTCAACATGGCATGATGAGATGATTGAATTTTTTCATTATCTTATCAGATTGAAACTGAATATTGCTTCTGTGATAAAGCTTTATCGAAAATTTAAGCGATTGATAAACAAAAAATTTGAATAGTGAAGCTTCACTTTACAAATTTGTATTCTTATTCTTTTATTCTTCCTATATCAACTATACATCGCCTGATTCATTTAGAGTTACCCAGGGAGCACCACGTGGAGGTATGAATCTCAGACTTCGCCCCCCCCCCCTCCCCCCTACCGTCTTACCCCGAATATAACGCCTAGGCATTCATTTAGAAAATTGATGTAATAATTCATATTTCGAAATTTAATGTATAATCTTAATGATGTATAATCTAGTTCAATAGAACGCCACATCATCTAAAGATTATGCATTAAATTTTAAAATATGAATTATTACATTAATTTTTGAAATGGATGCCTAGATGTTATATTCGAGAGAAGACGGTAGGCTTTATAAGCCATTAACATTAATATTTATGTAATTTAAAAAAAAAATGCGGAAATAGTTGTCTAAAATATAAATGAAATACCAACTTAAAAGAAAAACGGTCGTGACTGCTCAGAGATCCACCAATTTACAGCTCGGTGGCTGATATGAAAACAGAATAATAATGGTTTAAAATAAAACTACATAGATTTATAACAAAAACAATTCTCGTATTTTAAACCTTAAAGGTTTTGTTTATTTTTTCTAATTTTTTCCATTTCCCATTTTCTAATTAATATTACAATCATAAGTTTTAATATATGAACACGATGATCATAACATGGGCTTAAATATCATAAAATATCATAAAATTCTTTGTCCATGCTTCCGTTTAATAAATTATTTAATATATCGCGCTTAAGACCAATAAATATGGGAACACGTTATTATTGCCTGTCTAAAGTTACCTGATATTTATATTGTTGTACCATCAGATATCTGTTGGTAACTGCATAAAGGCACTACCCTTATAACTCGATCAACTCCAGCTGGTGAATTAAACGCGTGTTTAAAACCATATAATTTCTGGAGAAACATTTAAAAATATAAATTTAATAACAAATATACGTTTTCAATTGCAAAACAATGAATGTGCTGTAACATTTCCAAAACAATTATTAGACATTGGAAATTGAAAAATTCAAATTGATAGTGCAACTGATTCAATTACATTTCCACAAAAATTTTGTATTTTAAAACACCCAAAAGTAAAATTAATTGAAAGTGTGTACCCAAATATTGTATAACAATTCAAATCATAATTGGTTAAATGATCGACCAATATTGATAGCATAAAACAAGGACGTTAATGATATAAATACTGCCATTCAAAGTAAAACTTTTGGTGAAACATTTGCATACAACCCAATTGATTGTGTTATAGATCAAGACTAAGTAGTAAATTATCCTACATAATTTTTAAATTCATTAGATTTGCCTGGCGTACCACTACATATTCTTCAATTAAAAATTGGTGTACCAATCATTTTAATACGAAATATTAACCAACCAAAACTTTGTAATGCCGACTTGTTATTAAAAAATTAATGACAAATTTAATTGGAGCAATCATATTAGCTGGCAAATACAAAGAAGAAGAAGAGTTAATCCCAAGCATTCCTACTATAATTCCGTCAGATATTTAATTTTAAATGAATACAATGCCCAATGCGTCTAGCTTTTGATATGACCATTAACAAAACACAAGGTCAGTCATTTGAAGTTTGTGGTTTAAATTTGGAATATTCATGCTTCTGACACTGTCAATCATATGGTGGATGCTCACTTGTGGCAAAACTGTCATCAATATATGTGATTGCACCTGAAGGATCAACAAGAAATGTTGTACTATATACCAAATTGCATTGGAGCAAATTAATCAATTTTTATATAATTAAAATATTTTTGATTTCATTTTTCATTTTAATTTTAATTTCATATTACTAAAAATAAAAATAATCTTTCATTTGAAACCATACGCAAAGCGGGCTGCGTACAGCTAGTTTTATACAAATATAACAAATTTTCTCTGACTACTAAACATCTGAAACCGGATCAATTCTATAATTATTACAATCATGTCCTATCCCTATATCTGGTTATTTGTAATACCGTTAGTCTAGGTACACTCTAAATATGGCGAATTAATAATAATGATATTGGCTTCTTAATTTGCAACTTCAATTCTCCGGAACTTGCCAATAATCCTTCAATCCTGGTGTGTCATCCATGCAAGTCCCATTTATAGAGAAAATCAAATAATCGTTCATCAAATTCATATTGGAATAATTTCGAACCTAACACAAGTCGAAGTCTCATAAATGATGCAATGGAAAACAGTTCTGAAATATTACGGCCACAATATCGACGTGTTTCAATGTACAATCAACAAAGGCCATTGCTTCTCATTGATTTAGGCGACGTTGGCGTGTACATGATCGATCTGATAAAGGCGTAATTCCCCGCTAAATGTTCATATGAATGACGAATTCTATATCTCTAATTTTACGCTGGTAAAATAAAATGAAGAGACCAACTATCAGAAGTCGACAATCAACTTGGAATGATTTGGAGTATAAACATTAAGTGGAGCCATTATTGAGAACCTCGTCGACGGTGAGTCAACATCAATTAACATGATGTAATCAAAATTTACTTATGGAAATGTAACAATTACAGCAACTACCAGATTACCAGCTGTGAATACAAGGGGGGTCAATATTTATTGCTATAAGATTAGTAAAATACAGATAAATCAAGAACAGCCGTCTTGACAGACAAAAAGTGCAAACTTCAGGAGAGATCCTATATAAACTATCGGTTATCATAAGCTATCTTACCATAGCAATCCTCTCGTATTCTAAAGAGTCGAATCAGGCCGTATTTCCATAAAAATTTGGTTCGTTTCAACAGATTCGTAGTGAAAGATGGTGTTATAGTGTGTAACTCGGTTATGTAATTTTACCATGCGGTGATTCTTGCGCAATATAGAGATTATATTTTGCTCATATACCATCGATTCTAAGTAATCGAACTTTCTCATCGCTGACAACGCTGATGTGAAGCTTATTTGTTAGACGGTTTAACGGAAACGAACTAATTTGATTTATAATACAAGAGCTGCACTGTTGTATGTTCTGTCGGTAATGACACGATCAAAAAAACTTAGCTATTTGGTTTCATTGCCGAACATTACTGTACCCGTATGTTATTTAAGAAGCCTACAAAAACTTGCCTTATCGATTATTAGATTATGCCGTTTGAATTGGATGAATAATTATAAACACACACCCCTTAAAAAAGTATATCAGAAGATTATGTTGGAATAAAAAAAGCCAAAGAGATGATTACTGGAGATAGTTTGGAAGGATTGGAATTTCGCTCCTTACGAAGAATGGTCATCTTAATTTAAAATGGGGTGTGGGATTCACTAAACGTTTATTATTGAATAAATATTGTCGGGTATCGTTCAGCCTAACCAGTCTAATCCATTTAAGTACCTTATGTTTTATTTAAGATTGGCTTATAATCCCACCATAAAACTGAATTTGATCAAAATTGGTCCAGTCATTTTCAAATTCCATTCGGCATTTTGAATTTGTTACATTCATATTTGTTTATGAAAAAGATCGATTAAATTGTAATATCTATCGTGGAATAGCTTTGTTTAACACAGGTTGGCTTAAAAACCGTAGTGGTAGCAAAGTTATTTATAGCGAACGCATCTTAGCCACGAGTACCAATTTATGTGGAATTCATTCATACGTATAGACACCCGATCAAATCTTCATATTTATAATATGTGATACGTTTCGTACCGATACTTCTTGGTGGAAATTCATTTTACTATATTTAAACACTTCGTTTCTTTTTTAGTTTAGTTTTTTTTTTTTTTTTTTTTTTTAGTTTTTTCCACAAATTTATTTATTTTTTTTTATTGTCCATCTGATGATGTCCAAGTGGACGAAAACATGTTAATGGCATGAATTGTTAAAAATAAAAAAAAAAATAAATAAATTTGTGGAAAAAACTAAAAAAAAAAAAAAAAAAAAAAAAAACTAAAAAAGAAACGAAGTGTTTAAATATAGTTCATATTTATAGTTTATTTGAAAGTTCTGATGTATATGTGCAAATTACTAAGGACTTTTAATTCAAGGTATACAACAAAGATAAAGTTTCGGGAACCTTTAAAATTGCATGACGACTATCGGCCAAATACTTTTTAATTTATTCTTATAATACGTCATATGTGAGCTCAATATAGACCAGTGCAGCTGATACTAGCATATGTTAATGGCATCTGGGTTTTAATTCGCAACGTTGTTCTCCTGAAACAAATCAACTTGCCATTATAATTCCCAGCTCATCAGATCGACCTAAAAATGAACCTAAAGCCATTTACAAACTGTTAAATGATCCGGTGCGTTTTGTTGATTCGTAGTTTACAAACAATTACCGCAAATCTTCCTAATGAGTAAAGTTATTTTTATTATAACGCGTCATTCACTTGATTTTTTGACTCATGATTTTTAATAATCTGGTTTGTCTTTTACACATTTGTGAAGGCATTCTAAAATTAACGTCTGCACTTTGCGCTGGTTACATCGGTGGTCGCTATTAATTGCCGCTAACCGTATACGGTTAAGAGACATCCAGAGGCTTGTTGTACTTGAGCTAATGGAAAATTACGATTCATTCGTAATTCGGAATTATGTATGAATTACGAGATAAGAAACCATCTCCAAAAAGTAGATATGTTAAATTGGAGTCATTGAAAATTCACTAAATTCAGGAGCCAGCAAGTTAAAACTCATTCAATGGAAAGTAGAACTGACGGAATAACTGATACACGATGGCTGTATCACGTGGAGCGGGATCTAAACTCACTCGATTATGGTTTCTCTCATCTCCTTGTTATAAACAGTAAAATTTGAAATAAGATCGTTGGGGATGCCAAATACCTTCATGGAATGTACCACCAACAGTCAAACAATATACATTTTTGGAAAGACATTTATACTCTTGATATCACTTTGAATTGTTTTTAAAATTCGCTACTTCTGGACTTAATAATTTATGAAATTTACCAGACTTCCAGTCTACACAAAAGTGTAAAACCAGCAACAAAAGAGATGTATGGGTTAACAATTTAACGCGGCCAGTAGATATTATTTATTACATACTAGCTGACCCGGCGAACTTCGTACCGCCTCAAAATCAATAAATGTTGCTTAAAGTTATTATAGCTTAATTAAATTGAGTTTTTTTATTAAGATAAAATGAATTTCTCTCTCTCTCTCTCTCTCTCTCTCTGGCACTATACCCCATCAAGAGATTTGGCCGCCTTAAATGAGGTTTAATAATCATATTTTCATTTCGGATAGTGACTAATGAGTGATTAATTCATTGATCCTAAACCAGCCGTGCAATTTTTTCCTTGTCACTACCGGGAATTGAACCCGAGACCTCCGGGTCGGATAAAATGAATACTCCAAATTAATTAAATTCAATCAAAATGAAATATATTTTAATTACATTGAAATGAATGTAATTCACGTGGCAGCAAGGATTTCGTTTTATTGAATTAATTCGAAATGATTCGCGTAGCATTGTTGCACTACTTTCTTTTAAACTATTTCCTGAGTAGGTTGCAATAGGGTCGATTCCCTTCAGTAAAACATCTTGTGATATACGACATTTTTTGTTTTATTGTCAGGTGCGAGAATCGAACAAAGCGGATGGTATGTCGACACGTGAACATGCTACGTACAATTGGCCGTGAGAGAAACATTCATTTTCTAGATTCAGGGCACAAACACTCAAGGATGTGCCTTGTGATTTGTTGATCGTCATGGCGAATGCAAGACGAATCGGAAATTGAATTTGTTTAAACTCGAGTGGCATATCGGTTGGGTTAATCAGAATTCTCGGAATGAGAACTTCCTCACCTTTGAACTTTCCTTGAGATTTCTCAAAATAAAACGCGTTCCGTTATATAGTTTTAGTTGATTTAGGTTTCGTAGCATGATGATTCCCGGCAACACACCAACTTTCAGTTGTAAATTGTGTGGGGGCAAGCCAGCCAGATCCAATGAGTTTAAAAATTCAGTTGGACAGTTGGTTGATTCGTCTTTGTTTGTTACACAGTCGATAGATTTGAAGGAATGAAGTGGACCGACGATTAGATTTTGAATTGTGAAATTTAAGTGATCCCCATTTTTGTTCTTTGCCGCAAGAATTACTCGTTCACTCACCCAATTGTGATTTTTGTGGTTAGTAATATTGTTCGGGAACACTTTGTTGATGAGCTCGTCCTTCGTTGAGACAAAATTGCAAAAGCTCAGAGGAAACGATAAAAATAAAATAAAGTAGAAATGTGCATGTAGCCTCCAGTCGGATTCGTAACCAGTACCTTGCGGTCCAAGCGCCGAAGCTTTAACCACTGCACCACTCGTCACATACAAACTACACCTACAAAATTCATATAAAAAAAGGTTTTTTTTATTAGATTGTTGGGCTTCCCTTTTGAGTTTTTCCGACTTTTCTTTTTTCCTAAACCACCACTGTATTGGAACGAACAAAATAAAAACAAATCATCGAAATAAGTGAATCCATTCTCTAGATATCATCATAAAAGCCATTCCATACAAAATGTATGAGAAAATGAATTTTCTTGATAACTTTTTTTTTTTGTGAATTTTTCCAATGTTTTAATAGTTATTATGCTATTCGGAACGGAGTCAAATCCAACAAAACAAAGATCATAAAAATCGGTCCAGCCGTTCTTCAGTTATAAATGGTGTAACTAACCCGACTTTGTTTTATATATATATATATATATATATATAGATATACAAATAATTGAATCATTCGCGGAATCATCAAATGAGCAAAACATTTTATTATCACCCTAAGGGATACGAACACTCTCTTTAGACCTCCTGTCTGTAAATATTTGTGTGACTAAAATTATGTATGTGCATTTTCACCCGAAATATTAATAATTTGAAATATCATTACGTTAAATCCAGCTCAATGAGGTCAGTTCCTGAGTTGAGGTGACCATCGCATTTACTTTGCTACTCCGTACTACGAGATTTATTTATAAAAAATTGATATTATTTCATTATGATTGTAATATTGTAAAAACAAACAACAAATACCCGAACATATATCAAATACATATATCAAAGAACCGAAAATTAACAAAAATCAAAATATACATATGTTTGTGTTGTAACCAAACCATTAGGTATTTGGAATTTTGGATTTGTAAAACATTTTTCATTCTTTCGTTTTATGTTTATTTTCGATGCACATGTCTCCAAAAGATAAAAAAATGAAAAATTTTTGAATATTACAATTTTGATGAAGATTTCAAAATGGTACTGTACGCTCCATCTACTAGATAAAAAAACATATGTTTTTGTGTCTTAGCTTTGAAAATCGACCACGTGTTATCTTGAATCGGGGCCTTAATGTAGAGAGTGTGATGATAAGCATGAAAAATTGTCGAATCGGTTTAAATCGGTAAAATTTTTGGTACTTACATTCATTAGTCTCGTTGTAATGTGATGGAGAAAATTCAAATTTAAACACAAATGACATTAAAACAGTTTGAAATTAAAAAAATTATAATTTAATTGAAGCATAATGGTAAGATTTTATTTTATTTATGTAATAATTTAATAAATGAATTAAATTTAATATTGTACACAAATAAATGTTATTTTGTTAATAATATTTTTATAAATAATCAATATTATTTATTTTCAGAATCGAATAACTAGCCAACAAAAGTCGGTGTTAATTGAATTTGTGGAAGATAATTTCGCCATGTTATTTGGATTTGGCCAGGCAGGCGGTAATCAAAGAAGGGGGGAGTTATGGAGTGAAATTGCCTCCACATTAAATTTGTTATCGCCTGTCACAAGAAGTGTCGAACAATGGAAAAGGGTAATTATGTTAATAAATGATTTAAAAATAATAAAAAATATGATTTTAAATAGTATGTTTATATTTTAGGCATGGCTAGATTTGAACAAAAATGTAAAAAAGAAAATAAGCAAACATCGTGCGGCACAGCACGAGACTGGTGTTGGTGAATGTCCGGAGCTTAATCTCACCAGTGAAGAGAGCCGAATTATTGAAGTATGCGGGCTCGATAATTTAGATGGAGCACCAGCTGTTGGAGATTATGGAAGGGTAAGTTTCAATTTAATTGATAAATTTAATTCGATTTTAAAAATATTATTAATAATTTTGTGTAGGGACCTACACATTCAAGTATAGTAACATCAACTCCCATTTTGCCTGATTTTTCCGCAATTTCCCCACTGACAAGTGAACCACAACCAGGGCCATCACAACCCTTAGTAACAGAACAACTGGACCCATCAGAAGAATGGCTAGACCCATCTGAAGAATGGCTAGACCAATCTAATCTAACACCCGAAACAAGGCCACGCCCAACAATTCAATGGAATAATGCAACACAACGAGCAAGGGCACGTAGAGCTCGTATAAATGAAATTTTGCCTCCAAGAACCCAACGATATCGAGGTACCGACCCGAGGAGTGTAAGTAACATATATAATTGTTAGATTATTGTTTGACCAATATTTTATATATATTTATATATTCAACAGCAAAGCGTTGCTGTTACTTCGGTCGTCAGATCGTTGAGGATCCAGGAGGAAACTCTAGCGGTTCTGAAGGACATAAGATTATTGCTCCAGCGGAGGGACCCATCTGGGCAATAATAATATTTTATTTTTTCTTATATTTTTCTTTCATTTATTTTAAAATTTATTTACCATACTACTTCTATAATACATACTTTCTATACATGAATTAAATGTTAACTCGTTATTACTGCTTTTTATAATTTTTTAATTACAATTAATCAATTTAATTTTTTCAAGCCAAAATGTGGATCAATAAATACAAATGGCAACTTTTAATTTTATGATGATGAGGATCACATATCTATCACCCCCTGTTGAAGTGTAAAACTTACGGGCGACCCACGGCTGGTAAACTAATCAAATATAAAAAACATTTAATTTTTAACGAACAAATTTTATTTTTTAAACTGTTAGTATCATAATTTATTCTATTTTCAGTAAAATTATTAGCTATAAATAAATGGTTAATAAAATAAAATTATTTATAGTTTTTATTTTTAGTTTATTAATGCAAATTAAACTTGAATGCCCCTTTCGTAAATATAATTCATTAAAAATTGTCGATTAATATCGCCTGAATATTCTTGTTCAACTGCATTGGGTACAAGAATTATTTCCTCCTCTGCTTCAATAATATCAATTGGATAGTTATTGGCGATTAAAATATTATGCAATACTGCACAAGATGCAATAATGTTTGCTGCTCTCTCATGGCTATAGTGCAGATGACCCGGGCTACGCTTTAAACATCGAAATCGACATTTTAATAGCCCAAAACATCGTTCAATTCCATTTCTTATTTTTGAGTGCACCGCATTAAAGTTGGTTTCTCTATCTGTTGACGGTCTTCTAAATGGAACCATCATGTATGGTTTCAACGCATACCCACTATCGGCTGTAATATTAATCAAACATGTTATAAGTAAAATATTAAAAAATGTAAATGGTTTGTATTACGAAATAACCATGTCTTGTTGTCTTCTGTATTGAATCTTTTTAGTAAGGGCAATATAACACATCCGTCCCAAATATGCGAATCGTGTGTAGAGCCCGGGTACCTCGCATTCAATGCTATAATTCGTAAATCAGCATCACATATCTATAAATAAAAGTGCATATATTAATATAAAAAAAAAAATTATATTATAATTTTATAATTACCATTTGTGTATTATATTAATAGAATGGAAGCTTTTCCTATTAACGTACGCATATTCATTTTTTTTTATTATTAAAATTGGCTATCGCTATATGAGTGCAGTCAATTAAGCCAACTATTCCGGGTACACCGTATTTTTCAAAAAATTTATTTTTATTTAAATTGGATGCTATTATAGATGTTGGGAAATGTGTGGTGGCTTCCATTAGCAAAAAAATTAAGAGTAGCCAATACTTCTAAATGAAGTGGCACTCTCATTGGGTTGTCATTTTCGTCGATAAATGGACGAATATCCATAATCAACGAATGTACCAAATGTTTTGGGATTCGATAATTATCTACAAAACTAAAAAATAAAATAGGTGCGTAATATATATTAAAATAAATCAAATGATCTAAAATTACATTTAATTCACCATCGATCGGATATTTCAAAAGGATCCAATATATCCCGTAAATATTCGTTATAACGCCTCGTCTTTAATTTACGGTCAAAATACAAAATTGGAATAATCCCACTTATATTATTATAAATATTATATAATAATCAATTCTATTTTATTTTATTAATTTGATTTTCATGTATAAAACAAATACCCACTAAAATAGTTTCGGACTGGCGAGTGCGATATGTCAAATTATTAACATAAAAGAAAAACAAAACATAAACAAAACGAACAGCGCATGCGCACTAATCCACTCGCATTCACTAATATTATTATTTTCCGGTAATTTTTGTTCTCGTAGTCTCGTAGTCTCGAAAAGGCAACAAAATTGAGGTACAGGTGGAAATAACATTTTTACCACGTTTTTCTTAACTTGCTTTCTTGTCTGTCTATCTGTCTGTCTATCTGTTTGGGCCAAATTTGAGGTCAAAATTTGAAGCACTAATCATCATTCGATTTCGCTGAAATTTTGTTCACTTGGTTGTTTCACCTGACAAACAAAAATTTTATACAAATTTCAGAAACCCATTATTAATATATTTTACGGTTGGCGTAAATAAAATTTTCATCGTAAAATATTCACCATCATAGTTGCTGTGCGCTGTAAAACAAAAATTTCTCAGTTTTTTCTTGCTTTTTTCATTTTGTCTCTGATTTTGTTGTCGAAATATCAGGAATTTATTTGCTGCCATCATAATTCGCAAGAAACCACGCAAAAAACGCAAATTTACACTACAAGCGTTTGACAGATGGATATGTGAACTAAAGCATGTCAAATGCCGTTTCGTGGTATGTATACTAAACAAAATAATCTAGTACAATTTTTGACATTTCATCAACTAAAGTGTATTTCTGTTTTGATTCCAAACTCAATCGGAGACTGAAATGGTTTTGTGCCAATTTTTTCTCGGTGGTAATTGCCGATTTGGAATAAAATGTTTTAATGACCACATTGATTTAAAGTACGTATATATTTGTGGCATGTTGTTTAAAGTTTAAAATTTTGCGTAATTATTATAGACTCGGCCATCAAGGACAGCCAATGGGCAATCTCCTGTTTTGGCACATTCATGGAGAAGCCTTGTATCTCAAATTTCATAGAAGATTGTTACTGCCAACCCCGGTGACGCACGTAATCTCATATTCGGGTACATCTCATCGGGTGGGGGTCTCTTTTTGTCAATAAAGACTTCGATTTATGGCAGAACAAATTCTATTTGTACGTTATCTTAAACACAAGAGCGAAAGAAAAAAAAACAAACACACCAACCCTCTAAACATTGCGTAACTTTTACGTACAGTTTGTGAAGACTTGTTTATACTACAGTCCTCGTAAACGTTACGCATATAAGTAAAGAAATAGTTGTGAAAACGAACACTTCGTCACAAGAGAAATGAAACTATTTTACGAAGACTTGTATATGTGTTGGTAACAATATTTGTCTTCACAAATTCCGCGAGTTAGCGTAGAGTTAACGAACGGTTTAAACAAGTGAATGCGAACACATTTCATTTCGTATTTTGCTCGTTTCTACGGGGGATTTATTACCATTTTAGATTATTTTTTTTAGTAAATATTTTTTCGAAAAATAAAAAACCGAGAATTCCTTTCCAATGCTATGTTATTTATTTAAACTGTTTTAATTTATATTTATTACGATAAATATATAATATACATATAACTATAAATATTATTTAATTTGTACATTTTATTTACTCTAGAAAAGCATTTTGTTTTGGTTTCATTGATCATAAATATGATTTCTAAATTAGATAAATCTTCGAATGGCTTGATATTGCTATAACACAGTTATGATACATAATCACATTCACATTTATTATGGATTTTATGTTTCATAAAAAGTTTATGTACTTAATAATATGTAATACTAATACTAAAATACTAAAAATTATAATAAAAAATTAAATTATAATAATAAAATTCATTTGCATAGAAAATATCAATCAATAATATATATTTGCTAAATTATTAGCTCTAATAATAAATTGATTAAACTACTTAATTCGTGAATTGTATTCTTGTATATAAATTAATGTACTCCTATATAACGGTTTTTTTCGATACCGATCTCTTGCATACTGGAACCATTTTTTAATTTCATTTTCCACGTCTGATGGTCTAGCCGTTGGATGTTTATTCATGGCTTCTTCTGTAATTATTCATTCATGGATTAATATTTTAATAAGATCGATTATCAACGACAATTGATGTGGATATTTACCTTTTATAAGCTCCATCATATAATATCCCTTTACAGCAATATTGCCATGTTGGCCATGCCATGAAAATGTTGATGCTGCTTCATCTGTGATGATGGCCTTCAAACAACCTCTCAAATATTTTTGTAGTGATAAATCACTAATTGCTTTAAAGTGCCTGGTCTGTAAGAGGTTCGAAAATAAAAAAAAGTGATGTTAAAAATTAATGTTGCTTACCAAAATATTTTCCTTTTCCAAATAATTTTTAACTTCACATTCCAGAGCTTTAAACTGATCTGGCGATGTGGCTGGTATATTTAAAATTTTGCTGGTCGACCCTATAGGCTTGCTATATTGGCAGGTACAATTAGCTTTATGTGCGTTAAACTCCCTTCTCAATAGTTTGACCTCGCGTAAAACTGCCTTCATCATTACATGTAGCTCGGCATTGGAGTTCTGGTTTCGTATGGGTTCTGATATTTCATTTGAATTTGGTGTAAAATTATTAATATTTATTTCTGGAACGGGAGGCGATATAGTTGCTTGTGGTTGTTGATATTGAAGTGACAGCAGATCCTAAATCCAAAGACGTTGGTAATTTGTAATTTAATTTTGGTCTCGTAACTGTTGGGTGGTAAATTGCTGGTGTTGTGTTGTTTGACGATGTGAGCACATTGGATTTGACGTTCTTAGATTTTATTTGTGTGGTTGTTTTTTGTCCAGGTATGACTATTTTAGTTTTATATGATGGTATCGGTTGTTGTAGGCAAACGAAATTATAAGATGGATTCGATTGATTGACCATATTTTTTCACAATGGTTCTTTTGTGTAGATGTGGCTGGTTGCATATTGAAATCGATTTTTAAAAATTCTTTATATTGATATTCACTATCCGGATTTAAATTTTCGTCCTTAGAGTCACCATCTTCTATATTCGATGACTCCCAGTTTTGTGCTTCTTGATATTCCGCCATTCCTGAAAATAGATATGTAATTATACATGTTGCATAGGCACATACACAGAAATATCGTTGGTAGTCAATTTTAGCATTTTCGTTGATATTTCACTAATACTAAAAGTATATGTCTCTTGACTCAGCTCCTCGATTTTAGTACAATAAATATATAAATGTTTGGATGGTAGTGTTAATTGAAATAAATTTTGTAAGTTAATAACTAATCTGCATTTTATATTATTAAGATCGACATTGAGCTCTTCTATTTTAAAAATTGCTTCATTCTTAGAGCAGTAATTGTTAGGGAAAGTTGAGCCTAACGAATAAACAGGTTGAATATAATATTTTTTGAAGCTTTTCTGGATATTTTCTTATTCTCTAATTCTATTATTAATTTGTTGTAGAGGTTGTCCCGCTTTTTTAACAAATTTTTTTATTTGCTGCATGTAATTTTCAAATTTGAAGGCACTGTAATTATCAAGATGCCCAAATTTCTCGACGTCTTCTGCTATGTGCAGCAGACTATGGACATTATAGGACATATTTTGTGTGCCATACAATGAACCAAAAGACTCACAAAACGATTTAATTAACTCTGCGGCATATTTATTATTCTCGAAGCAGTCCTTCGGATGCGCCAATATTCTAATAGCACAGACCAAATACAAAAAATGCTCATAATAATTCTCTGCTAATATATGTTTAAAGGCCACCATTCCAGTGTAGCAAAGTAATGTCCTGAATTCGGATGATTTCCAGTGTTCAATTTCGTTGATTGCGCGTTGCTTACGTTGAAACTCCCTAGGTAAACACTTCCGCAGTTGTATTAAATTAGCGTTAATGCTTGCCATAGCGTTATTTCTCAACGAGAACTTTTGTTTTTTTTACTTTGAATAACAAATTTATCATTTGTCTCATAACGCCTAATAACACACAGTGCATGTAATCTATGGGAAATTGTGAGACACATCCCATAGACAAGGCATCCATGCCAGCATCTAGCTTAACGTGATGATCCAAATCTGATTTATGCCGGAAATTCTCGTCAGTTCTGGGTCTTAAATAATCGTCAGAATATGGAAAACATATTTTGTGTGCTAAATAACATCCTTTAATTTTACATTTGGTACAACTAGAATATCCTGAATGAGATTTCACACCTGAAAATTAAAAATGTTTTATAAATATTTAATAAATTAACGCGAAAACCAAAACAAATTACCTAATACAAAAGATCTTGCTGGTGACTCACATACAAAAGCTCTGATTTTAATTGTTATCATTCTATTGTTATATAATATGCCATTTTCGAATATTTTTTTTACTTCTTCAATAAAACGTTGCAAAAACACATTAGCACAATGTGGTTTCTTATAGCCATGGTAAATACCAACGAGAAATACTGCTCTGTGTGATACAACATTTGCAAGGATGGGCCATAGTTGATTTGTGGAACTTTTAGTTAATGGAATCCCATCTATGCCAATGTCTATATATATAAGGTTCTCTTCATATTTCGTACTTTCCAGAAATAATTTTAGTTGTCTCTCTAGCCCAATATGAGAATATGCTCCACTGCCCATCGCTACAATGTTTTTGTTTATAGTAGGCGTTCTTTTTAGAGTTCTAACGTCTTTTGGCAATGTTGGATGGTATTTTCTTAAAACTTTCAATAATGCATTTGTGCTCTGATTTGATATATTATGAGTAATGCTCCATTCCGAAATATCACATTCAATATTACGAGCCTCCAATTTATCTTTCTCATCCAGATCATCATCATTTTCTCATTCCATGCTACTAACATCACTTCCACTGTCACTATCATCCGAGACATTATCGGCAGCGACTTGATTTGGTTGTAAACCAGTCATATAATTGATTATATGATTATTTATGGCATTTTGGGAATATGCATTGAAACTATTTAATATCGGAGCTACCACAAATAAGTTTAATTTCGTTCGGAATTGTTCGGTATAATTTTTGTTTATTCATGTTTCAACAAAAAATTCAATATTCACCTCAGCAGTACCAGAAGAATAAATTCAAAAATAAAACGTAAAACTAATTATGTACACTTATATTATATTTTAGTTGATTAAAGTTTAAAGTACTACCATAAACTAATTATACAAGACAAACAGACTCAATTGTATCTCACTGTATATGAATAATATTACTTACAATTTTCGATCACTGTACACCAGTATTATTTGTGAACGAGAGGCTTATATATCATATTTTCTCTTTTTAATTTCGTATATTTCGTGTATATACTCGTGCCGAAACTATCGCATATGTATTTTCTACATGTAGAACACATTTGTGTTTGTTTCGTGTGGTTGTATATTTTGTAATCATAAAATATTTATCCTCCTTTTTCCAATGTTTTTATGCGTATAGCCAAAACCAATAACAATTAAAAGCCCTGAACAAAGTCTGAAACGCAGATACCAATTTACGATAAACTACAGAAGATTGTGTTTATTACACTAACAATCCCATGTTAATTTTTTTCTTTCGCATCACTACTTATTAAACTAGTGCGCGCATATAATGTACACATATATGCTAATACTTGCTGTGTTTTTTTATTAGCGCCCGATAGCTGTATCCGGAGCAGCCAATTTGCTATGTGAAAACTTATATTTAGCGCGCTATTATTGCATTTAATTAATTTATTTAAATCAAAACTAAGATTTTTCATTCAACTTTTTAATTAAAAATCGATAAAAAAATATCTCGGCTCACTTATTTATCGGGAGCCGCTATCGGGAGCGCTATCCATTTCAATGGGAAATTTGAAAAGGCTTTTAATTTTGTAAACCCCTGAAACCATTAGAAACTAAATCTTACAATAAAAAATTAAAACGCAGCAAAATGAATTTTTGTTTATAACGTCATGTCAAAATAAATGTCAATTAATATATTTCAGGTGATAAATGTTTGTTTTATTGATGAATTTAGTTTTAATTTTTATAGTACAGCGACACCAGTGAATAATAGCTGCAGTTTCAATAGAAAATTGCCATTTGGCTCCGGATAGTGCTCCAATATTAAAACACAGCAACTACTATCTATAGTGTATTTTTTTCTGTATTTGTTGTATTAGCATGGCTTTATATTGTTGTTGGTTTTGGTATAGCGTATATAACCATTTCAACCAAATAAAACAGTAAATTTATTTTTTATTTTTGGATTGTTAGTGCATTTGACAGAACTATGTACGTATATGTAATAAAAGTATTGTTTGTGTATAAAAAAGTTTTATTTTTCTACGAAATATACTAATTTCATTCCCAGTATTTGTTTGCTTTTCATACCCGTATGCGTATGGTCAGAATCTACTTAAATATAAGTCCTGCTTACTCTTCCATTGACATATACCTATTAAAAAAAAACTAACAAAGAGTGTGTTGGTTACACTAACAATGCAACGTAAATTTGAATTTTGTTTTCTACATTTTTTTTGTTTCTGCGCTAATACACTTATACTTAGTTATTCAAAAAAAAAAAACTATAGAAAAAAAAAATTCCAATACATCTTTACTTAGTTATTGTTTATTTCATATGTGTGGAGTTAGCAGGACTTATATTTAAGTAGATTCTGGTATGGTGATTGGTGATCGTTTTCTAAAAAAATATGTTTTCAATCTGTTTTTTGTTTTTGTGTGGTTTTCGTATCCTTACTCGTATTCGTATATTCGTCCGTTTATTATTAATAAATCGGACAACATTTTACATGAATGAAATTATAATATGATTTGAATTTTTGTTAAACAGGATCATTTGTATAAAAATCCAAATTTATTTTTTATGTGATTTGAAAAATATCAATATTCTAATGTCTACGGTAGCAAATCTCAAACCTAATAACATTTTACACACATACACATACCAACCAGTTAAAGCGATCAGTTGTTTTATGTAAAACACACACATACTCGAACTTAATATGAAAAGTACAATTACAGTTCGTTTCGTTCTAATCTAAATCAAAATAATTTTCTCATATACATATTATACAAATTTATGAAAATCCTTTTTTGTTATGTTGTTTAAAAATGGTAGAAAAATATATTTTCATATTTAATATAGTTCCCGTTAAAAATGTTTTTTGGTCTAAGTGTTCTTAAATTTGTGATATAATTTGTTTATACATGTATGTACATGCCGAAAAAATTGAAATAACTATACCCACACACCCATCCGCATACAAACTGAACTTTATGGACGATTACGATTAACAAGAAAATATGAGCTAATTGAATAATAAAAATTGTCAATGAAAACTATCTGAAATGATAAACAATCATATTTTTTTATTGATATTATCAAAAATGTTGATTTTCAAGATGATTTATGAATTACATTTAATTTAAGAAAGAGGTATTACATTTCAAACGGTTTATTGTCGTTACATACTATAGTATGTTTTGAAATCATAACGCATGAATCTGAAACTGGACGCATTATAATACCGTGAACCGACACAAAAATTTTCGCGATTGCATGTCAAACAAATAAAATCGCGTTTTTATAATTATGGTGACAGAAACAAACCCGATTTTATAACTCTGCAAACGTTCAAATTCATATATTTAATTAATGAAATTAAACAATTTTAATGCGTATTTGCCGATTTTGATTTACATTGAATCAGTTACAATAAGTTAATATAAACTAAACGTATAAATAATTGCTGTGAAAGTTTAAAAATTTTAAAATTTAATTTACAATCTAACGATTTTTCTGCATACATTCAATGAAAATGACTTATGTTCCCCAGCCCCATACAATCCTACTGATTTTTTCTTATATTTCACATTTATGTTCTACCTACAACCCGATTGTAATAATCTTTTTCTATAAACGCAGTAATCCTGTTTTGCCAAAATCGTGTGCTCTCTCTCTGTCTCTCTAGTTCACATCCCATGAAGGGATTTTGCCGCCCGCACTATGGTCCTCCATCCGTCTCGGTCCATCGCTCTCGCCCTCCAGTTTCGACATCCTAGTGTATGTAGACCTTGTCGGGTTCTTCCTCTACGACGCACATCGGCTGGTTGTTGATGGAACACTTTATTGGTCATCCGTTGTTGTGGGGATCTTGTAACGTAGCCGAGCCATCTAACTCAATTGAATTTGATGAATCCGATAATATCGCAACCTCCAAGAATTTTATCTCGTGGTTCATGAGAATTCGATATTCATTGTTCGCAACTTTAATTGGACCAAAGATTGAGCGAATGACCATCCTTTCGAAGGTAGATAACAATCTACAATCGTTAGTGGTTATGGTCCAGCTCTCGCTACCGAAAGCCAGCACAGGTCTTATGAGTGCTTTATAATTGCAATAATTTTGATTGGGCGTAGAAAACTCGTTGTGCGGCAGCGATATGGACTTTTATTTCTGCCTGCATATCATTCGATGATGTTATAACTGATCCGAGGTATTTAAAGTTTTCAACGCGATCAAAGTTATGGTTTCCAATTCCGAGATTTGCCATGAAGATGTTCCTGGGTGTTGATACAAATTTGGTTTTGCTACTATTCACCTTCAAACCAAGTCTTCTTGCGCAGCGATTGAGCGGTACGAAACTGTCTTTGAGCATTAGCAAAACAGCCCCTTGAATTTCCTACTTCCGCTTGGAAGCTGATGTTTTCAATGCATGACCTCATATGATCGCATTTTTTTTGTCGAAAGTATTTAGTCGTGGCTTTCCTGGCGCGGAGATATTCTTCTTGAGTGCTTCTAGTGTTGCGAACCAACCATTTTTCACGAAGCTTTCGTTTGTTTTCGACGACCAGGCGGCATTGATCATCGAACCAATCATTGCGGGGTCTTGGAGGTCTTCTTCCGATAGTGTTTTGCGCCGCGTTGATTATGGCTGACTGTATAGTGAGCCACTGCTCCTGGATGTTAGAAGGGGCTTGTTCGTTTTTGCTGGGCCGCTCTAGATAGTTAGTGATTGGTAACACTACAGTGACGTTTGGTCTTTTAGAGCATCATTCCATCGAACGATTTTTTGTGCTTGTCTGTTGAATGTAGATGACAGTTTTCACTTATATTTAAATACGACAAGCATATGATCGCTGTCCATGTCTGCACCTCTGTAGGATCGAACGTCAGATATGCTAGAGGAGTGTCTCTTAGACACTATGACGTGATCGATTTGGTTTTCCGTTGTTCCATCATTCGATCTCCATGTTACTTTGTGGATTCTCTTATGTGGAAAAAACGTACTTGATACAACTAAGTTGAACGTTAATGCCATGTAACGATCATAATGTTAAATTTCTTAGTGCGAAGTCTGACCGTGCATATCTCTGAAAAAATAACTACGTAATCTTGAATTCGCGATTAGCTAGTTTGTGTCTGTCTAGGTTATAAGTGTGTGAAGTTATCCCTGTATTTTATCACGGTGATGAAGAATTTCCTAAAACTTTCCTTAATTAAAAACTGTTTGATAGTATTAGTGAATCTTTCTACTACAATTATTAACAAGCGAGAGTTTTAATAAAGAAAAATCATTCTTAACAAATCATAAATAACCAATTTAAAAAAATAATGAAAAATTTACATTATCATTTTTATTCTAAAATTATTATTCCAACTAAAACGTGACGTTTTAAACGAAGAATTAAAACACATATAACGGGTGATTTTTTAAGAGCTTGAGAACTTTTTTTTAAAAAAAAACGCATAAAATTTGCAAAATCTCATCGGTTCTTTATTTGAAACGTTAGATTGGTCCATGACATTTACTTTTTGAAGATAATTTCATTTAAATGTTGACCGCGGCTGCGTCTTAGGTGGTCCATTCGGAAAGTCCAATTTTGGGCAACTTTTTCGAGCATTTCGGCCGGAATAGCCCGAATTTCTTCGGAAATGTTGTCTTCCAAAACTGGAATAGTTGCTGGCTTATTTCTGTAGACTTTAGACTTGACGTAGCCCCACAAAAAGTAGTCTAAAGGCGTCAAATCGCATGATCTTGGTGGCCAACTTACCGAGCCATTTCTTGAGATGAATTGTTCTCCGAAGTTTTCCCTCAAAATGGCCATAGAATCGCGAGCTGTGTGGCATGTAGCGCCATCTTGTTGAAACCACATGTCAACTAAGTTCAGTTCTTCCATTTTTGGCAACAAAAAGTTTGTTAGCATCGAACGATAGCGATCGCCATTCACCGTAACGTTGCGTCCAACAGCATCTTTGAAAAAATACGGTCCAATGATTCCACCAGCGTACAAACCACACCAAACAGTGCATTTTTCGGGATGCATGGGCAGTTCTTGAACGGCTTCTGGTTGCTCTTCACTCCAAATGCGGCAATTTTGCTTATTTACGTAGCCATTCAACCAGAAATGAGCCTCATCGCTGAACAAAATTTGTCGATAAAAAAGCGGATTTTCTGCCAACTTTTCTAGGGCCCATTCACTGAAAATTCGACGTTGTGGCAGATCGTTCGGCTTCAGTTCTTGCAGGAGCTGTATTTTATACGGTTTTACACCAAGATCTTTGCGTAAAATCTTCCATGTCGTCGAATAACACAAACCCAATTGCTGCGAACGGCGACGAATCGACATTTCACGGTCTTCAGCAACACTCTCAGAAACAGACGCAATATTCTCTTCTGTACGCACTGTACGCATTCGTGTGGTTGGTTTAATGTCCAATAAAGTAAACTGAGTGCGAAACTTGGTCACAATCGCATTAATTGTTTGCTCACTTGGTCGATTATGTAGACCATAAATCGGACGTAAATCGCGAAACACTTTTCGAACCGAACACTGATTTTTGTAATATAATTCAATTATTTGCAAGCGTTGCTCGTTAGTAAGTCTATTCATTATGAAATGTCAAAGCATACTGAGCATCTTTCTCTTTGACACCTTGTCTGAAATCCCGCGTGATCTGTCAAATACTAATGCATGAAAATCCTAACCACAAAAAAATCACCCTTTAGTTCAATTGAATCATTTTGCATTCATAATTTTGCTTGCCTAAACAACCTTAGAGTTTGAAGGCATCAATAAGCGAAGATTTGTAGATAGATATTGGTCAGTTTAAGCTATGCAAAAAATTTCAAGAAAGTCTCTTGGGGATTTAGGGGTCAAATTTGAATAAAACTCCAATAATTGAATTGTATATTAGATCAATTGATTCGTTTTGCATTCATAATTTTGCTTTCCTAAACTACTTTAGAGTTCGAAGGCATCAATTTCTTGAAATTTTTTGCATAGCTTAAACTGACCAATATCTATTAATCTATCTACAAATATTCGCTTATTGATGCCTTCGAATTCTCAGATAGTTTAGGAACGCAAAGTTATGAATGCAAATACAATCAAATATTTCACGAGCATACAATAAAAAAAGGAGCTATGTATGCTTATTTTCAAGTTTTTCAAGCGGAGAATAGCAAATTTTTGCAAGATAAATAATTTAATCATACTACTTTAAATATATTATAAGCTGTATTTCTTTAGGGAATAAAATAATCTAGACCAGTTTTGAATTTAGATTTGCTTGCTTATGATTTTATGAATTTATCGTACCAAAAAGAAATTATTCATCATAGTTGGCTGTTTTCTCTCGTAGTAATTGTAACTTGAATTAATTAATTTTTTTTAATTTACATAAATTCAACGCGAATTTAGTTACTACTTATAAAAAGGCTGACTATGATGAACAACTTTTTTTTGCTATGGGAATTCTATAAACAAGCTAAATACAAAACTGGCCTCGATTACTTTATTTCCCAATGAAACACAGCTTATATGTTATACTTAAATAATAAATTAATTTTTTTGTTCCGATTTATTAAAATCTGTATTGATCAGATTTATTGAACAAGCTATGGATCATCATTGAATTAATCGTTCTTCGTGTAGTTGATCTATTTTTGTGTAATATATTCAATAATACTGTATTTTAGTTTTCTAAAAACCTCACATTACTGTATAGGACTGTGAAGTTTTTGCTAAACTATTCCTAATTTTTGTTTTTTATTTTCTAGGAACGGTTTAGGAAAAAGTTCACGCGCATTATTTCATCCCAGAAAAATATAATTGTTCATCAGGCAAAACTAATTATAGTCCAATCCAAGATTTAGAAAAGAACCCTTGAAAATTATAAAATACCACGAGATATGATAAAAATTGATTTAATAGATACTTTTTTCAGATCTATATCATTGAGTAGCACATGTTCTACTCAATGTCTCTATATAAAAAGATGAAGGTAAAGCATTACTTAGATTGGCACAATAAGCTTATATGTGTGTTTGGCCCACCAAATTTTAAATCTAAGTAATATATATGATATATCTAATGTATTGATGTAAACTAATGGTTCCCAGGAAGCAGATTATAGAGATCGATATCTTCTAATTTCAATACCGTATCGATACGGAATCAATACAGTATCGATACGGAATCAATTTGTATCATATCGTGTCGTTTATAATTTGGAGAACGGAACTCCAAAATACTAGTAACCTTTAGATCTTCCCAAGAGTGCAACTTGACCTTTGGAATGCTAAGAAGGGGAAATAGAAACGAAATTTATAAAATATCCGGTTCATTTTATTTAATTGCTTAAAATTTTTTAATTTTTTTAGAAGTCGATTATTTTGTAATTTTTTATTTTTTCTTTTGTTCAGCACAAACCACTTGCAATTTTTCCGAAGAAGAACCAACAAGTAAAACATAATTAATTTATGGATATGGCTGTAACATTCTTCGTCTTCTGCCGGTAAAATTAGTGGATACTGAGATTTTATTTTTAAAATGTGTTACCGGCTGGCTACTGCCAACCTGCAGATGTTCACTAAGCTCCTGCAGAGGCCTCCACGGTGATGTTTTGCCGGCTACGTTCTCAGCGAGAAGTGCGAGGGTCGTGGGGTTTGAGGCATGCAGGGCTCCTGGCCTACACCGTGATTAACAGAGAATTATAAAAATAAAACGCAAATAATAATAATAAACCCGGAGTTCCGCCGAAATTCGTCGGCCGGAACCTGAGGAACGAACAAAAATAATTATAAAGGAGGAGAGAGGTGCCTTGGTGCGCGCATCCATTCGAATTCAAACAGGGCCAAAGCCCCGGTTACGAAATTGGATGCGGGCACCAAGGGACCGCACTACACACACCGACACAGAGGGAGCCTCCGCTCCCATCACACACAACCGAAAATTTTAGTGATTCATTTTATTTGTAGGGAAAACAACCAAAGGAAACCACTTCCCGAAAGAAGAAAAAAGAAAGAGAGAGAAGCGAGAGAGAGAAGCGAGAGAGAGAACAACACGCATCGAGCGCGCACCCGCTGTGCGGCGCTCGATTACAAAATATATAAAAATTTAAATTTAATAAAAAAAATTTAAGAAAATAATCAGAAAAATTAAAAATAAAAATTAAAAAAAATTGTACCTTAATTATAACAGTTAATGTTGCGGCCTTGCGCCGTTCTTGTTGCGGGGCCTCTCCCCGATAAAATTGGGTTGCGGCCTTGCGCGGCCGTCATGCCACAGGGTCGCCGCCCCGGACCGTTGCGGCTTTGGTGCCGTTTAGTATTTTGGCCTTGACTGGCCGCCAAAATAAATTAGGCGATGCGGGGCCTTTCCCCGATAAAATAAAACGAATGGCCTCAACTGGCCACCCGAAACTCGTTGGGCGTTGGCTCGCCTTACCGCATGCACCCCCAATGTCACCTGGATCGGACACCAGAGCGGTGAAACGGTGTCTGGCCAAAACCGTAATTATCACAAAAAACTTTTGGGCGTTGGCTCGCCTTCAAAAATCCAGAAAAATATTTGAGTGGCCTCACCTGGCCACCCGTTATATTGTACGGCACCCGTAAATAATGCGGCACCCGTAAGTAGTGTGGCACCCGTTGATAAATGTGGCACCCGTTATATTATGCGGTGCCCTTAAGTAATGCGGCACCCGTTGAAAAATGTGGCACCCGTTGATAATGCGGCGCCTGCTGACAATGTACCACCCGTGATATTGTACGGCACCCGTAAATAATGCGGCACCCGTAAGTAATGCGGCACCCGTTGGAAAATGTGGCACCCGTTGATAAATGTGGTAACCAATAAATTGTACACGAGCCTCTATTAGCCTTTCGTAAAAATAAAAAAAATGTAGCGCCGTCGTACCAACCAGAACTCACTTATAAATCACCGCAAATTTGGTAACTATTAAATGTTCAACTGCCGTTTAACTCAAAACACCAAAATCGAGAACGTAACCACCTAAATTACACTCTTTGCACAAGAAAAAATTAGGTGTAATAAATTCCACTTGAGCGTTGATTTGCTAACAATCCATAAAAAAACTAATGTTGGGGCGATTTTCTATTGACCGACCCTCCGATACCAACTTAAACTCAACTTCACAAATAAATTTTTATTATCTTTATAATGTTTAATATTTTATTTTTATTATAATTTTTATATTCACAATCCACACGAGATTTTTTTATCATTCAAAAAAAACAACTTGAATTTATAAAAGAATTGAAACTCGAAAAATCACAAACTAACTGAATGAAAATCACTACTCGAATGACAAAACAAAAAAAATATTCGAGCGTCGCACAGCTCGTAAAACGTTCTAGAAGAAATTAATCTCTCTTCTCTGTCTCTCCCTTATATCAAATTTTCGTTGATATAAGGGAGATAGACATATAAGAAAAACATTTCTTCCAAAACGTTTTACTTTGCACACACTCGATGCGCATTGTTATCTCTCTCTCTCCCATTTTTGTTCCGTTGCCAACATAACCGAAGAAAACACACAAGAATCCATCGACCAAGACGCCACGTTCACACATTGAAAAACTCGGACGCAAGAAACCATGGAGAATGGAAACAAATTTACCAAAAAAATGTCTTGTTAAGACAATACAGTCGTAACAAATGTACATTTTGCTCATTTCCTCCCATATGTTAGAAATATGATCATTTTTATTGAAACAGGTTTCAAATAGACGAGTCAAAAATTTTGAGACTTCGAACCACTCATCTGAAGGTGCACTTAATGAACCAAAATTGGAGTTAGCCTTTTTAAAAATTGTCTCATATATAAATGTATCGTTTGCTGCCATACAAAAATCAGACTTCAGTAGTTTTTTTTTGTTGCAATTCTCGCATTGAATTTTTTTAAATGCAAAATATCTCGCATAATATGATATTGCATTTGACGTAAAAAGTGTAAATTCAGCTGGTAAATTATCAACTTCCATTGCAACATTGGAGTCATCAGTGTTCGATTGTCTTACACTCGCGTCATAATCTGCTTTGAAAATCTTCCAGTATAATTTTAAATTTTCTGCATCGTCGGGTAGGCTATTAGATAACTTGGAATTAAAAATTATTTTGCACACGACAATGTTAGCATAATGTACCTCAATTTCGTAGCTTGACGGCATATAATTATATCCTCCTTTTCCTCTAAGTACCGAAAAAAAAATTCTCCAGCACGTCCTTGGTTGGTCTTCCCGGTTAAAATATATTCTATGCCATATTTTGAACTTAAATATTTTATCAACTCTAATTGAGCAGATATTGTTAGCTGTAGCCCTTTAACAAATTTAAAATAATTTTCGGTTTTTGATGAAATTTTTAATTCCTTTAAAAAAATTAAACTCTTTCTAAATATTCGTAAGTTTTGCCTTTTATTTTAAGCGGCTGCTCGTAAGGGTTTTTCGATGAAAAATTGCGACAATTCAAGCAATCAAAAATGTTATTGAATCGTTTAATAACTATTGCCGTAGGTAAAACATTCGGTAAATAATTTTCAAACAGAGCCGGTGTTGTTTTTAGAGTTGTTCGTAAACTGCTGGATACCGTGTTATTTAGCAATTGAACCGCTAATTTCACACTCATTTTTTGGAAATTATTTGGATCAATGTGATAGTTTGTTAGACGTGGCAGAAGTCGCACGGTTTGGTTTTTGTCAAAATCATACATTTTGCGAATGACATTAAAGTCGGTTGTTCCATAATCTGAATGAACAAATTGGTGTTTAATGAAAGCGTTTCTTGCAGATTTGATCAAATGCGAAGGGTCAAATTGTAAAAAAATCTTTTTTTCATTAACTAATATGTACGGGTTTTCCGGAGTCACGCCAAAATATTTGTAAACAGCTACATTGGTTGTAGCATGATCACATGTAATTACAACGTCTAATTTTAGTATATCTTGGCATACCTTTATATTATTTATAATTAACTCAGCTAGGTCAGTTACGTTAATAGAGTTATTTATCAAAACATAATTCAATACGTGCTTCCAACTTCCAATTATTTCCCGTAACATATAAAATAAGGCTGAAGTTGCAATTTTGTTGGATCTATCGGCTCCCGTATGACAATATCTTTCGACGCGACCAGTTAGTGGATTAACTGTCAAATCCTTTCTGATTGTGATTTCATCCAACGTTAGCACGCACAAACGGGATGAATCTGGCATATTGTTGAATAAATTGCTAAGCTCACTCAACAAAATTTTATTGGTTCCAGGCAAAATGAACTTAATTGGAGACCATTGGTAAATTGAAGAAACCGATGGTAACTTTAACTCCAAAGTATTTCTGAGATATTTATGTATATGTGCTTGCAGATTTATAATAGAGATACTGTGCAAACCTTGTGTCATTTTCCGGGTAGAAATAATCGTCCTTTAATAATAGTTTTCAAACATTTTTTGTCATGTCATTAGCTATAGCTTTATCTACAACTATATCCGTAGTAACATTTTAAATTTTATTGTCCTTAGCTTTTGAAAGATTAAAATTTCTTCTTAACTTTCGAAGGGCATAAAGTTTTTTTTGTGGCGAAGCCAATTTTTTTTAAATAATAGTTTTCTCATTTTTGAACACAATTCACAATCAATTTTTTCAACACTAGCACTGTCACAAGTGAAGCAATTTATCTTGTTAATGATTTCCAGGAATGGTTCCTTTAAGGGAAGTACTTCCCGAAACATTAACATTACTTTCATTACAAACATTAACACTAATAAAACTATTATATAGTGGTGTGGAATTCATAGGCGTATCGAAACCATTGTTCAAATTTAAAATGGCACAGCATTTCTTGTAAGATAATGTTTTCCAATATTTTCTGGCTTAAAATGTTTTTGACAAACAAAGTTATGTTTATTAATAAATTCCGCTTCAGATAAACCTATTGAATTCATCCATTGAATTTTTCGTTCCGGATCTATTGGAAATTTAAAAAAAGTTACATCCGATTTTGAAGAGCTTTCTTTACAACACGGCACAATACATGTAAACACTCTTATTCTAGGCACCATCTCAATTATAATAAATGTTTTGAAAATTTAAATTTAAAATCCGTTGAATGCTACTCGCTCAAATTTCGAAAAAAAGGACTAAAATTCAAGTTCCATAAAAATATCGTTTAATAAATTAAATACATATTACAAAAAATTACAGTAAATATGTTTTTACATAATTAACATTATTATATATATCATACACGCATAGATTAGATGAAATAAGTATTCGATAGTGTTTCGCATTATTTAAAAACAAAATTCAAAATCATATGATCATATCATATTTACTCAATTTTGTAGTAAAAACCAAAACAAAACTCATGTTCAAGTAACTTACAAAATCTACATTTCTGGTTAAATTGATCAAAAAATGTTTATTTATCATTATTTTATTTATGAGGTAGTTTTCATTGACAATTTTTATTTTTCCATTAACTCATATTTTCTTGTTAATCGTAATCATCCATAAAGTTCAGTTTGTATGTGGATGGGTGTGTGAGTATAGTTATTTCGATTTTTTCGGCATGTACATACATGTATAAACAAATTATATCACAAATTTAAGAACACTTAGACCAAAAAACAATTTTAACGGGAACTATATTAAATATGAAAATATATTTTTCTACCATTTTTAAACAACATAACAAAAAAGGATTTTCATAAATTTGTATAATATGTATATGAGAAAATTATTTTGATTTAGATTAGAACGAAATGAACTGTAATTGTACTTTTCATATTAAGTTCGAGTATGTGTGTGTTTTACATAAAACAACTGATCGCTTTAACTGGTTGGTATGTGTATGTGTGTAAAATGTTATTAGGTTTGAGATTTGCTACCGTAGAAAATAGAATATTGATATTTTTCAAATCACATAAAAAAATAAATTTGGATTTTTATCCCTTTCCTGACCCGCATACACAATTGTGTATGTAAACGACAACCGAATATGTCAAAGATAGAATTAGGTGACAATTGAAGACCAGCATACACAATTGTGTAAAACATTTAATTTTGTTTTCGTCCGAAAAATAACAGTAACTATAATAATGATAAAATAATTAATATGTTATCAAGAACAAATAAATTATATGTTATATAATTAATTTGTTATCAAATTATTATGCTTTTTTCAAAAAGAATTCCGATTTAATTAAGATCCGTTAAAATACGGAAGACATTACAACGTGTGATTATTGACATACACATTTGTGTATGGCGAACTTAACTTGAACCAAAAAAAAATTTTTTTTGAACTCGAAAGGGTTATACAAATGATCCTGTTCAACAAAAATTCAAATCATATTATAATTTTATTCATGTAAAATGTTGTCCGATTTATTAATAATAAACGGACGAATATACGAATACGAGTAAGGATACGAAAACCACACAAAAACAAAAAACAGATTGAAAACATATTTTTTTAGAAAACGATCACCAATCACCATACGCATACGGGTATGAAAAGCAAACAAACACTGGGAATGAAATTAGTACATTTCGTAGAAAAATAAAACTTTTATTCACAAACAATACTTTTATTACATATACGTACATAGTTCTGTCAAATGCACTAACGATCCAAAAA
Organism: Nephrotoma appendiculata; assembly: GCA_947310385.1. NCBI lineage: Eukaryota > Metazoa > Arthropoda > Insecta > Diptera > Tipulidae > Nephrotoma > Nephrotoma appendiculata. Next base: position 126,860,103 of record OX371225.1, on the reverse strand, counting down.
TAAAAAATAAATTTACTGTTTTATTTGGTTGAAATGGTTATATACGCTATACGCATAAAAACATTGGAAAAAGGAGGATAAATATTTTATGATTACAAAATATACAACCACACGAAACAAACACAAATGTATTCTACATGTAGAAAATACAAATGCGATAGTTTCGGCACGAGTATATACACGAAATATACGAAATTAAAAAGAGAAAATATGATATATAAGCCTCTCGTTCACAAATAATACTGGTGTACAGTGATCGAAAATTGTAAGTAATATTATTCATATACAGTGAGATACAATTGAGTCTGTTTGTCTTGTATAATTAGTTTATGGTACTACACTAAAATTATTAACACTACACTATATTTACTAAAATTAGTAGTTATTTTTAATTAAACACAAAACAAACAAAATGGAGATTACAAACGTAATATATTTCACCAAACAACTTTCCCGAATGAAGCACGTATAAAAATATTACATTTGCATACCATATGCGAATACCATACGAAATAAAAATATATATATAAAAATAAACGAAATAGTTGTACGTGGATTGGTATTCCATTGGCAATGGGTGTACGTAAAGTTTACGTTTTCGTAAAGAATTTAACGTACAGATTTTTTGTTGGGAGGGAACTACTTTGACCACATCACCATCATCAATGAAAATAAGTTATTTCATGTTTGTATTTGAAATTTTATATTATTCAAAAAAAAATACAACAAACGCAACATGAAAAAAAATTACTTAACTATAATAAAATAATCAATTATGTATAATTTAATTCCTGTAAATACCCATATACATATGTATAAAAGTTTGTTTTTCACGAGACGGACGAAAAAAGTCAGAATTTATTTAGATTTAGTTTCAAAACAAAAAAAAATATGGTTGTAGAAAAATAGAGAAAACTCACCAGACCATGCTTCCAAAGAGTACTCCTTATGGTTGTCCGCGCTAAAAAAGTAAATCTACCTAAAAAAAAAACACTATTTTTTTTTTGTAAAAAAAACCAACACTAAATTGACACATTACTATTTTCTATTCTGATGATATACGAATTTTCCTTAATACACAATTCTAACATGCTTCAAATTGATTGCTAATAAATTTGAATTTTGATTTATACATCTAAAATGTGTAAGAATCTCAACAATCTGTTTCGAACGGATGAGATTACTGATTTGAAAAAATCAGCCTTCTCATCAGGTTGCGACGACTGGCGTTGTATTGTAAATAATACAATGTCCAGTGTAAGAATTACAACGTCAGTCGTCACGACCTGACGAGAAGGCTGATTTTTTCAAATCAGTAATCTCATCCGTTCGAAACTGATTGTTGAGATTGTTACACATTTTCCATCTATAAATCAAAATTCAAATAAAATTTACCACATTAATCGATATTAATTTATACACTAGATTAGCTTGAGCTTCCGGTTCTGGATTTTCTTTTGTTTTTTTATTCCTTTTTTCGACCAGGCCAAGTAGAAATAATTTGTTGTTCAGCTGTATTTCTTAAATTGTTTTGGTACTCGCGACAAAAAATTGCATGCGTATTTTTTTATTGTTTGGTTTTTGTGATATTTATACCAAACAAAGTCTGAGAGGCCAACCAATACCTCATGGGCTTATGTTACAGAAGTATGAATCTATATATTAAAGTTAAAAAGGTTGATAAACGATTGTATCAAAAAACTAACACATGGTTGTTCTATACTAAAAAAACAGTTCCTTTTCTTATCCTTATGAAGTTTCCACTAGTAGTTGGGCCAATATTATTTGGGCGTACGCTATTTGCACCCGTACCCGTACAAAAAACTCGGAAGTATTCATCAAATGATAATTTTTTCCTTTTTTTTATAAATTAAATATTTACAATTTAGCTTGTGATGTTCTCGGTTAGATCTCTCAGCACAAATGATCTCAACCGATATCGTTTTTGGTGTGTTTTTAATTTTTAATTTAGTACATAATGCAAATCTGTGTCCTATATAACATTGCTATAAGTAAATATATAAAATACAAATGCATTTATGTATACATTGAACCGTTTACGGTATTAACCAGGTTAATAGTTTTAAAATTGTGTAGGTCAGTAACCCAAATGACAACAAGTTATTTATTCTGTTTGTGTTCTAATCGACGAGCCCCTTTTTAGATTACAGTTGAATTACACGTTGAAGTGGAATAAAAACAACAAAAATAACGAAATTGAGTCGAGAATTGAAAAATAATTGACTGAACCTCTATTCAGAAACTTGTTTGATTCGATGGCCGTAACAGCACAGGTTATAATAAGGTTAAGTCTAATGCAACATTTTTATAATCTGAAATTTTTCCGGCCATAATTATATAGTTCTTAGGTATGCAGAAAATTTAAAGGTCTTACACATGAGGTTTAATATCCTTCGCATGGAATGTACCTAATACCCTGCTTCGTTTATGATCTGATAATTTACATTTCCTGTCTTCTGCGAAATCTTGCCTTTGGTGTATTGAGGTGCGAGCTTAGCACAGAACTTTTTTGTTGCGTCACTTTGAGGGTGATTGCGAACAAAGACCGATTAGCCAATAGTGTAATTGACAGGTCGAGTTCTCAAGTTATATCTTTTTGCACTTTTTGTATAGGCCTTTTCAATGTCTTTTATAACTTGATCATGCACCATGGAAATCCTATCGGTTATACATACACATTTGTGTGGTTTGGACTTAAATTGAGTCAATTTTTGGTTGAAAAAGGGCTATACAGCAATACCTGGAGGTAAAGCCACCAAGCGGCATATGACCAGATATGCCACGATACTACCTTAGACGAAGAATTGGCCCCAAAGCACATATAAGGTGGAAATAACCTGTTTTAAAATTTATTTATTTAGCCCACTAATTTGTATTGTTACTATGGGTCCACATTAAATTCTATACCACCTATCCGGGTTAAACAATTGAATTAAAAAAAAGGTTATTACCACCTGATATGGGCTTGGGGTCTATTCTGCATCTTAGTAAGTATCGTCTCCTGTCTGACCATATATATCGCTTGATGGCTTTATCTCCAGGTATTGCGGTATAGAATTTAATGTGGACTCATAGTAACTACACAAAATATTCGGGTATTATTTATTAATGTGGTTCAGTTAATTCCATTTTTGGTGAATCAAACTTAATGGCACATGGTATCCCGGTTGTATTATGAACTGCACTGCGATACCTTAACTTGAATAGGGGTATACTTCGATCTCAGTTATCTTGGTTGGCATTGACTTCTTCCCGCAGTTGTTCTTCCAGCGTCCGGCTAAACCTCTGTCTGATTGACGGAACCTCTGCTAGCACGAAAACTTTAATAACGTCAAATTAAACTTCAAAATTATTGCCTCGTATCTAATCAATGGTAATCGGACCTACGATACAGCTTTTTTTGATAAGTACATGATGGTGCATGCTGGTTATCCTTAGTACATGTTCTAAAATATATCTTCTGGGTGATAAAAACCAAATACCATATATTGACAGATTAAATCATATCAACATGCAATTTTTCGATGCAAGCGCATTCGTAACAAAGACGGAATACCTGAATATGGCGTATTGATGCCCAACTGATGTTACTTCTGCTCTAATGGAATACTACCCTAACATCAGTAGTATGAATACCGTGCAAATTTCAACCAAATTTATAAACCTGCCGTCAACATTATCGTCGATACCTATGTTGGATACCGCGTTATATCTAACTTGTACCAAAGCTGATAAACAACTAATCTCTCAGCTTAAGATACCAGAATCCAGTAAAGTCATGGCGATCCACATTATAGCACTAGGATTAACTTCACCAAATGTGATATGTATTAGAATCAATTCTCAACCACTTGAGCTGTTCGATAGTGTACCGCATGCCATAGTTGCAATGCTTGGTTCTAATTTAAACCAAATAAACATCAGTTGCTAATAATCGTGATAGATTATTGGATCTTGTCTTCAGCAACGACGTTGATACTTTCAAAATTTTTGAATCCGTGTTACCTTTTGTCATAAACGATATCAATCACAAATCTTTGGATATTGCATTTGACTTAACTAAAATACTGCGTTCGGAACACCTACAACCAATGAAATACAACTTCAAAAAAATAAACCGTATGGGGCTACAGAGTTATCTAGAATCCGTTAAATGACAATTAACTCTCAATTCCAATGATATAAACGGAAATCTGAACGAATTTAATGATATTATGCTGCAAGGCTTCGAACTTTATGTACCTATGTGCTGTAAACCACAAAATGCTCACCCTCATTGGTTTGATGATAGACTAGTTAGCTTAAAAAATCAGAAGTCGAAAGCGTATGCCAAAATGTAAAAAAGGCGGGTTAGAAGCGGACAAAACTATGTTTCTACAACATTTGAAATTTATTTCAAATCAAAATACAGGTCGTATCTTGATAAAATTCAAGACAAAATCAAAGTAAATCCAAAACAATTTTGGAAATACTTTAGGAATAAACGAAATTGAAGGGTACCCTGCTAATATGATGTACAACAATACCTGCTCGTCAAACGCCAAAGATATTGCTGACATGTTCGCATCGTTTTTTCAATCAGTTTATAGACCAAGCGTAACTAGTGGATTGCACAAACAACCCAGAAATCACAACGTATCAATAACTCCTCCTGTTATCTTTTAGGATAACATTTTATCGGCTTTAAAGGGATTTGGAGATGGTTGTGGTTTTGACAATATACCCGCTTCTATTCTGAAGGATTACGCTGATATTTTAGCAATTCCAATATTTTACCCATTTAACCTCTCCTTAAGCAATTTTTAAATCGGGTAAACGAAGCGACACTTGATGCTACAGAGGAATATCAACTACATCATCAATTCCAAAATTGTTTGAACTAGTTTTATGCAACAACTTTAAATGCATTTGATTTCATCTGCAACCAAAAAGCATTCCAGGTTTATTCACACTTGGGTTTTCACTTGATTACATAAATTAGTTCAAGTCTTATCTATCAAACCGGCGACAATTTGTAATAATGGAAAATGAGAAATCAAACGTTATTAAAGTTACGTCTATGGGGTTCCCTTAGGATCACACATCGGGCTTTGGATATTTATGGTTTTCATCGATCGATTAACTGAGATAATCAAAAACTTAAATATGCTGATATTTGGTGATGACGTGAAAATTGCGAAGCGAATACCATGTTTGGATTTGTTAAAAGATGGACAGGCGAATTTAAAGGCATTCAAACCATTATGTTCACTCTATTTCTACGTTCCATCTCAACTGGAGTACGCTGTAACGGTTTGGAATCCATACTATACTGTGCACAGTAAAAGAACTGAAACCATTCAAAAGAAGTTTCTGATTTTCTTGTTAAAGAAAAGTGAACGGGATTGCGACCACAACGTACCATTCCATGAAAATATGGCTCGGTTAACTCCGTACTCAACAAGATATGCACGGATTACAAAATATGCACGCTTTATAATAGACGACTTTTCTTAGGCGTGTCATTTATTGGAAATAGTTTGCTTGGTCACACTGTTCCAGCTTATATCTTGGTAAACATATAAATTCATGTGCCATGCAGAACATTTCGAAACCTTAAGTTTTTAGCACTAACACCATTCTACAAACTATGGAGAAAAAAACTCCAATAATAGGATGTCTATATCATTGTAGGGAACAGTTTTAGTATCGCATCGCAAATTTTTTGACAGTAAAACGATGGTGGTGCCTTTTTGATCAAAATTGGATATTTTTAGAACTAAAACATAAGTGTCTCTTCTAATACTGTTTTCTGTGGCACACAAATTTACATTTTTTTCTGATTTGAATTGGATTTTTTTATATTTTTTGTCTTTTTCTTTCTGAAAAAATCCAAAAAAAAATCCAACAAATTTGTTGGATTTTGTTTTTTTTGGATTTTTTTTTCAAAAAGAAAAAGACAAAAAATGTAAACAAATCCAATTCAAATCAGAAAAAAATGTAGATTTTTGTGCCACAGAAAACAGTGTAAGTATTTTCGGAATGTTTAACTAGTGCCATCTATTGAAATATAAATGAACTAAAATTTAAAATTTTATACGTTTATCGTTAGTAAAATAATGTTCAATCAAAAAATATTAAATTTGATTTAAAAATAAATCAAATTCAATATTTTTTTATGAATATATGCAATTAAGAGTGGGAAGGGAAGGAAATAATGGTACAATTGAGCGTAGAAGCCGGGATCGGTGAACATGTTGCACTGCGTGCCGCACGTATAGGAGCGGATTATATAGAAATATAGAATCTATTAATGACACCTGCGCTTCTAATCGCTTAGCCCTCCGGGGGTCTTAAGATTTTAATTTCGGGCGCGTAGGAGCCGGGATATAAAAACATGTCGCACTGCGTGCCGCACATGGGAGCGGATTATATAGAATCTATTAATGACACCTACTAAAAAGAAAAATAATTGCACCGTTCTTCTGATAGTTGTACGTACCACAAATACCAAGCGCATGTAACTTATTAAAATTTATATTATTTATAAATGAAATTTACAAACATTTTTTATTTTTTTTTAAATTAAGCATTTTAATTTATTTATGTTTCGCTAATTATTTAAATACATTTTGATTTTTGTATTTTATTTATAAAAATATCCCTAAGATGGCATTCTTTATCAATTTTTTCTTTAACAATTTTTTAGTTCAAATTATAACCACCTTAAACAAAATTATAGTAAATTTTAATCCAAAAGCGGAAAAAATTATAAATATGTAAACAATTGAAATATCTATAAGATGGCCGCTCATAATGTTTACGTTTCTAGTTAGTATTATGTCCATTTTCACAAAAATATCGTGACAGTCAATTTGCGATGCGATACTAAACGCTAGCCCATTGTAGTTTACTGGATGGTTGTTTCCACCACGTTAGCATCACCATCCAGAACCAGCAACAAACCCGACGTTGATGTTGTAATAAAACAGCACTTCCAACGTACTTAACGTTCCTGCGGCGACCGACTACAACTTGGTTTTTTATTTAATTTTAATTTACTTTATTAATTAGAGGTGCGCTCTCGTTCACGGTGTTTTTGGAAGAGACCAATTTTATTTCATGCAAGTTTTTTTAACCAATTTTCCTTATTAATAACAAAGTGACATCTAGTTTTGAATATCTAAACTTATTTTGCTATAATACTAATAGTACAATTTTTACTCTTGATTTTTGCTAAATCTAGTACATTACTTTTCTCAGATTTTTAATGTGTCAATTTTATTAAATATTAGATATTAGATTTTTATATTGTATCTAATTTCTAATTAATTAATTGTAACAATTTACATATTATCATTTACTTTCAGTTAATGAACTAGCAATCGCAGTTGTGTACCATAAATCATAATAGGGAATCAGCTGTAACTTTTAGATAAGTTTATAATTTTTGTTATGTTGAGTTTTATTTATGTTACTTATGTTTGGTTAAGCTTTTATCACAAAATTTGTACGAATTTCAAAATACAAAAAATCCGATAACCGCGCTTTCCAGATGTTATTTATCGTTTATTTTTTTCATCCACATTTTATTCTCGTTACCTGAAATCATTTTAAACCGAAATTAAAGCAACAAAATTTTTTCAATATTTTTGCTAAAATCGCTAAGGTTAGCCTTACTTTTTTTCTGAAGGTCAATTTCATTTTCACAGATTGTAACTGTTTTGATCGTTTCAGGCTAGTTAGACAATTCGGAGACGAATTGCATTTAAATGGTTGGAATAATGTTGCGTACGTTTTTTTTTTTTTTTGTAGAAAGTATTAATTGTCCATTGGATTTTCAGTTCAATTAATACTCCCTTTTTCATTCACACACACCACCCATTCACACCTTTAGAGTATACCTGCACATTGCCTCCATGTCAACCTGTACATTGACATAAACGGTTGGTTTTCGCTTAATCCTGAACTCCAACAAAGGGTCTTAGTTATGTTTATTAACATCACCGATTGTAATCGATGGCGAAAATTCGTTTTTTGCATCCAGCCTTTGGTGGGATTTGAACCCAGTACCTCTCGGTCCAGGTGCCAAAGCTTTAACCACTGCACCACCTGCCCGGTTGTTACCTTTTTCGTAGGAAATTGCTAGCTTGAAATATTGTAATCTAATCAGTATATGAGCGTATATGAGCACATAATCGGCAGAAAGTGCTAATCAGCAATAAAAAACATTTCCTTTGTCCACGACAAATTTTATTTAGTTTTCCCCCACCCTGTGTTATGTACAATAATAATTTAATAGTTTATAATTCAAAATTTTTATAATTGGTTGAGCCTGTTGTAAAATTCCTTTCAATTGTGTACGGTGGTATCATGTTCTCCCACTCAGCAGAACCAGCATGTTTCTTAGCCGACATAAAAGCGTGACGTAAAGCAAATACTATACCCACGGACAAGCAAGTTGGTGGTTCACCAGTAATTTTCGATGATAGTGGTGATAGTTCATTTTTCGAATCTTTTAAGAAATTTACCCGAAAATCTACTGGGATGTCATTTGCACCCAGCGGATGGTAATTCCAGGTTCGATTTGTTAACATTTTACCATCGGAATCATACAAAATTTGCTCCGTTGTCCACAAACCTACACCCATTATAAATCCACCTTCGATTTGGCCAACATCAGCATGTGGACTAAAACTTTGTCCAACATCTTCCGTTATATCAGCGCGGCGAATCATCCAGCTACCTGTTAAAATGTCCGCTTCAACTTCAATACAAGTAAAGGCGTAAACACTGTAATTACCTAAATCTCGGGATGATATTTGATAATCAACACTTAAATTGATATTCCTTTCATTGCATAGAAGCATTAAATCTGCCCACGAAGCCAAAGGGAATTCATCACGAACTGGTTGGATCCGTTCTTTTAATATTTGGCACGCCTTTAATACCCCAACCGAAACTGAGTCACTTGATATACTTCCACCGGATGCTGAGGAATTTGCTCCTATTAAACTAGTTGTTGGTTTAACTGCTACATTGAAAATGGGAATTCCTAATGTGTGTGCAACCACTTGACATACTCTTGTATTGGTACCTTGTCCCATCTCTATACCACCATGGCTCACCGCCACAGTACCGTCAGCATGGTATATAGAAACAAACACTTTAAAATGTCCGCCGAATGCGTGACGATACTCAATCGGTAGTATAGTAATTCCACGTTTTTTCCAGCGATTATTTGCATTATAAACTTCGACAGCTACCCTTCGGCTACTGTACTCCACCGATGTTGCAAAATCGCTGAATTTTGTTTTCATAGAATCCTCTAAAATATTTTGCAATCGTACATTGTATGGATCAAGGCCAGTACCAAATGCAATATGTTCCATCATGGCTTCGGTTATAGCGACACCTTCGACAGAGGCAGGAGATCGGGCGTACGTTGTTGACGGCACATTTGTTATAACGGCATTTCCTATAAAGTTCCATGCAGCGGTGTCATAACAATTTGGTAATGAAGAAAAAATTGAAGAATCAGATCCGTCTCCATACGTGCAACCCGAATCTGAATAAAATTCACCGATCAATTTTTGTATTTTTCCGCTCGCATTCACATCGATGTCATAATTGGCCAAGGCAGAATTACGTTTTCCTAATATTTCCATATTTTGCTCAACAGTCATTACAAAACGGACGGGTACATTAGCAACATGGCATCCGAGTGCAGCGATACATGCCGCAAAATTTGCACGTGTTAATTTCGATCCAAATCCTCCACCAATCCTGCGCGTTTCAATATTTATACGATTCTGATGAAGATTCAGCATTCTCGATACCATTTCATGCGCATACGTCATATATTGTGTTGATGAAAATAATGTGATGCCATCTTCGGCAGGAATTGCAACGCAAGTTTGAGGTTCAAGGGAAAAATGAAATTGGGTGCCCATTTCAAATTCTCCTTTAACATTTACCTGGAGATCGGTGCCTTGTTGTGTATGTGTCATTTGCCGTGAGGTTTGCCGAATACGATCTGTGGCTTTAGCCTGTAAAACTTGACGAATTGACGTGTATAATGGTTGTACTGCCTCCTCGTCATGATAAAATACTTTTACTAACGATGCCGCATAGTTAGCAAGCTCTGATGAATTAGCCAAAATCATACCAACCGCTTGGCCGTTATACAAAACTGTATCGGCTACAAAGAGTTCTTCATTTGATGCAAATTGGTTAGAGCCGGGAATATCTGCAACAGTAATAAAGTGTTCTACTCCACTAAGTTTGAGTGCTTCGCTTGCATCTAAAGTTGCGATTCGGCCATTCACTTTTCTGGCTTGAACAATACTGGCCCAAAGTTCGCTTTTGAATCGTGGTAAATCATTAGAATATGGAGTTTCACCCCCTGCTTGCACAAAACAATCCACTCGGTGCATGACAATTGACAAGGGGTAACGGTCAGGTTGTGTCTCAAATGATTGTTTACCCGATGAAAGACCACGTTGTAGTGGTTTACCACCGCTTGCGTAAATTGGTCGGACAACACCGGCTGGACTTATGTCAAGTATATATCGATAGAAAAGGGATAATGCAACATTGGTACGATATTCTGGCGAGCCAGAGGTGGGATTTACATCAGCCTCAATCAATCCATGTAGCGATTCAAGTGCAGTTTGTAAAATATTATTGGTGAATATATTTTTTCCGACTAGATACAGTTCGGTGGCCGTGGCACGAATAAATCTGGAGTTGATGCCAGCGTATCCGATTCGTGCCGATAATACCGTCGTTTTAGCACCATTAAATTCGAATAAGAATGCTGCAGCAACGTATGCTGGTGTATTCTGGGCTCTGGGTCCCACCTTGTATGATCGATACACATAGGATGACGCAGAACGTGTTGGGACAAATATTTTTGTTATAATCCTTTTCGTCATATCGATGGTCGTTATATTTTGAATACTTGCTTCATAATTTCGCCCTTCTGTGTCCGTCACAACGAACGTGGCACCGATTATTTCAAGAATCAAAACTAGATCTGACACAAATTCAGGATTATCATGCTTTATCATGAGATTCCCAGCAATTGAGGCAACATTTCGTATTTGTAAATTACCAATTTGTTCTATGTGCTTGTTAACCTCGAGTAGGTATTGAAATTCCGGTTTTGTAGACGCGGCAGTATCGAATATTTTAATTAAATCAGTTATTGTTACTCCTGCCCCGATTTCTAGTCTCGTACCAAAGGAATACGTTTTCAGTTCCTCGACGGTGGAAATATCAATGAATACATCGATATCGTGATTTCGGCGATAAACTCCGTGCGCCGTATTACCAGCAATCAGCATATATTTCTGATCGCCAATCATTTTGAATATATCAAATATTTCACCCACCGTGTTAACTTTATTCCAAGTTTGGTCATCGCTAAACGTTAACTTAAGTTTTTGCTTTGCGCCTTTAACGGTACAAAATCCAGTACATTGTTTTCCAGTTTTCTTGCACAATTGCATATCCTCAATGTCGGCACATAGTTTTGCAACCATAGGATCGGCATCGGTTGCCATTGATTTATACGCATCCAAAATCGGGCGATATCCGGTACAGCGGCATAAATTACCACCAAACGATTTCTCAACCTCACTACTCGACACTACCTCATTTTTCGACGTATATAACCCATACATATTCATTGCCATGCCCGGTGAACAAAAACCACATTGAATACCATTGAATGTACCCAGTCTTGTTTGTACTCGATGATATCCATTTTTATTTCCAATGCCCTCGATGGTAACAATATTTAATCCATGAGCCGAAAACAATGGAAATAGGCACGCATTAACCGCGAATGTTTCTTCAACTCGGGTTGCCGAATTAGTTTTAACTGCCACAACTGTACAAGCACCACAACCACCTTCGAGGCACATAAATTTTGTACCACGTAGCTGTGCATAGCTGCGGATGTAAGTCAATAGTGAAGTTTCCAAAGGCACATCATCACTTGAGACTACAAAAACAAATAATAATTAATTAACAGGATCGACTAAATCACTTCCCCAACGCACCTTCATAAGGCTCCCCATTTATCGAAAATTGCACTGTTGTCATAATATTATACTTCACTTGTTATTCCACCAAGGTTTAATCAAAAACTAAATTATTATTAAAATTTTCAAGTTCCAGTGTGTGTTAATGTGTGCCAATTAACCACCGATCGATTCGCTAAGTACATATAACATCGTGACAGTAAAAAAATCTTATCAAATAAAAAAAAAAATTGGAGTATGGCTTAATTATACATATTAAAATCTGTTTTGGCAAGGCAACAACAACAAAAGTTTGAAGTGGCTACTTAAGATAAGGATGGCAGACAATAAAAGTTATTTAATGGATAATTAATAGCGCTGAATAATAATGTACAGCATCAAGATTAAAAATCATTTGTGTTGGTGATAAAGCGTTACCGAATCGGTGTAGCTCTAATTTTCGTATCTCTAAAATTAATTTGATTATGCGATAATTAGATAATTGATTGGGGAATACAACGTCTAAATTAATTTTTGAAATAGGAATATTGCGCTTTGTTTTTGCTTTATAATTTACAAATTATACCGACCTTGCCATAACCTACACAACCATTATATCAATGGATATGATCATCAAATTGCGTACCTATTGGATTCCAAAAATTTATAGATGGTTGATTTGAGAAATTCAAGTGTAAACCAATACTTCTGAATTTTATAAAATATCGGGTTCCGATTGAATCTCGATGATAAAATATTACTATTACTACTCTTTAAAAAGAGCTACTGGTAGAGACCCCTCCGAATGTCTAATTGATCCATACTTGCGTATGAATACGATACACCTAGCCACTAGATGTTGAATGTGTCGCCACAACAAGCAAAGCTGGGCTCATACGATCAGAACAATGCAGCGCGTTTCTCAAAATTATAACAATTTGCATAAACTATGTCGAAGTGATAGAAAAATCGCAAATTTCCAGTAAGAAAATTGGTCACAAAATCCCTCATTATACGATCAAAATTGATGACTCGTGAAAATCAGACCAGTTTTAACATTTTTTCATGATGCATTATGAAACAAAAAATTAAAACTATTCTGTTTTGCTTAAAATTTGGTAAGAAATATATGATGATGATGAACTTTTCTGAAAATTACCTTTGCACGAATCTAAAAAATGAAAAACAAAAATTAACATTAATCAATATTTTACATAATGACTCCCAGCGTTACTCGGTAAAATGTTTGAAATTACCGAGAAATCACAACCAGAAACTATTTTGAAATCAAATTTCCAACCAAGTTGATCACATTCCAGAATATTCCCCAAAAATCATTTTAGAATCTCATTTCCATCCACCATAACCAATTTCAATATGATCGGTTAATAAATATCCCAGTTGTTCGTCTCAGTTGGTCGAATCTCAAAACTTACTCAAAAATAATGTTACATTCTCATTTCGAACAAAACATAGCCCATTTCATCATGATTATTAAATGGCCTAGAGCCGCCTATTTCACCATATTACAAAACTTTCTCCAAAACCGAAATTAATAATTTTCGCAATCGATTCCCGGCAACTCGAAAACCTCTCTTACCAAATATATAACAAAATCGTTTATAACGAACGAAAATGTGAAAAAAGAATCAAGGTCAATCAATATTGTTACTCAGAACAACATTTTCAAAAGGAAGCGATTAACGAAATATAGAACATGTAAACCTAGTGCGAACACATAACATGGTGAACATGCTTATAACTAACGCAAAATAAAAAACAACACGAGGACTCCTAAATGTATTTTTCGGAAACCAGAAGTCCTTGTCGCAAAACCCTATCTCGCAAATTTATCACTCAAGCCACAAAAAATGGTAATAGAAGGGACCCTCATAATAAGAACCCATTACTACTACCCATTAGTACTCTAAATATTTCCATCGTCAATTTGGAGCAAAATCATTTAAGCCAATTTTTTTTTTTAGATGAAAAATCTTGGCAACCACGCAGGACAATAGGGGTAGTTCTGAGTGCTAAGCCGCTTCAGCAAACTGGTGACATTCTTCAAAACCTTTTCAATAAATTCCGTCATGTTAATATTCTATACTTTTGGTTCGAATCCCGATAGGGGCAGGATGCAAGCAAAGTGAAATTTCATCGACAGATTATGATCTGTGGTGAAATGTAATACATCTGTAACCCCCTCTCGGTGTACAAGACACATGGGCCGGCCCATCTTCCTTGCCAGTATAGGCTGGCATGGAGCTTACAATGTGCAGATGGTCTTAAATTGGTCCTGTAGCCATACGCCCTCGAGTTGGTCGGGAGGCGTAAAGTAAGGACGTAAAAAGCATAACCGCGGATGTTCGAGACACACACAAAACAACAATTAATTAAAACATCACTAATTACATTGTATTTATTTTTATTAAAAATACGAGGATCCATAACGTCCAGATCGATTCATTCTGAAAACACAAAAATATTATATTAATTTTTATTCATATGAGCCACTAATAACAATACTTATCTTTCGGTTATGTGTATCGGCTAAGTTATCATGGACACTATGGCTCTGCGTACGTAACGTAGTTCTTTCATTACCTAAAAGTATGTAAATTAATTAATTAACTATATTATTGTATAATTTTAAGTTTAATTTAAATTAATTACCTAAAAACTATTTAATCATTTGACAATGGCAATAATCGTTCGGTATTTTTGTGTTGGCGTCACTCCTGTCAAATTATTATGTAATAGTAGCAGCATGTATTGTATATTGAATGTTGCAAGATGAGAACACAGCTAGCACCACTAACTTCACGCGGATCATTTTCAACACCTACAATATTTATGCGCTTGTACGAAAAAAGAGAAAATGCCCGAGTAACCATATGTCACAAAAACACCAAAATATTATCACCAAAATTTGTGATTGGTGGACCAAAATGTGTAAAAGTTTGTCACAAAATTGTTAAGATATGGTGGATGGGGTTGACGCTGATTGTGAAATTGATACAGTCATTTTGTGACTCAATTTTGTGGCATTTCGTTGGAAAGAATTGTGAACTTTTGTTGCAATATTTTCCCAAAAATTTACCAATTTTTATGTGAATTTTAAGTGAAAAATTGGTTAACATTTTTGTTGAAATTATGATTAATCAAATGTCACTTCTATAAGATTTTTTATGTGAACTATTTTGTGGGATTTTTGCGAAATTTATCATAGAAATTTGGTCACATTAAAGTGACATTTCCATTTCACTTTTTCTACAAATTTTTTGTGATTTTTTTCTTCAAAATTTTGTGAATTTCTTTATTTCTTTTGGAAAATTCGGCTAATTTAAATAAACACTTTCTTATACCGGTTTTTAATTTATTTTTAATAGATCAAACAATTCATTAGGAAAAATTATAAATATATATATATATATATATATATATATATATATATATATATATTTATATATATATATATATATATATATATATATATATATATATATATATATATATATATATATATATATATATGTACATTGTATGCTTAATAATTCATAAAAAATAAAAATAACTTTAATTCATGATTTTAAAATATAAAAGGCTTTAGGCTTAATTTTTCAAATAATAAATTAATTCAACTGTTATAATATAATATTAATAACTATATTTTTCTTTTTTCTGCGTTGATAAATCTTTCCTTCCCCCGCTGCATGTAGTTTTTGATTTCAGATTCAACGATACTCTCATCGAAATCAGTTCTAATGTCTTTCACGGCATCTAATAATTAAACGATATATGTAGATTTTTATGTACATGTTCATGTATATGAAAATGTAAATGCTCATATATGATGATGTATAATACATGTATATATATATATATATATATATATATATATATATATATATATATATATATATATATATATATATATATATATGTTTGAATACATACATAAAGACAAACATATATCAGATTCTTAGGCCCGTTGCACACTTCAGCTAAGCTAAGCTAAGCGATGTTTAGCTCGTAGTTGTAATTAAAGATTTTGAATATATTGTTGCACACTAGCGCTAAGCTTTGTGAAATATGTTGCCCAATTTTGAGCGCATAGAAATAACTTTATAGAAATAAATGTTTCATAGCTTAGCTTAGCTGAAGTGTGCAACGGGCCTTATGCTTATTGAACCACTTACCGAGGATCATTTGTCTATAATTTGTACAGGACAGTTTGATTTTGTTATTCTTGCCTGTGTAATTAATCTGCTTTTGTAATTCAAATGTAAGTAGTTTATTTATTACGCGGCGTGTGGCCTTCTTTACGCTATCCCCCCCACATGTCAAAAGTTTTCGCGTCTATAAATTAAAATTCAAATAAATCAATGTGTTTTAAAATTAACAATTTATATAATAATTACCAAGGATTTTGCGTAGTCTTCATCTTCACACGACTCATTTACCTCATTGAAGGTTTCCATGCTGCTAATGGGGATGTTTATCTCAGGTTGACTGCTTCTGTTTTCGTACCTAACAGTTAGGTCATAATTTATTTTATTCGGAATTTCAGCCACTAACTCAGTAAGGCACTGAATTTTTTGTTGGGTCCTTGCAAGTTCCAATTTTAATCCATCTGTTATGAAAAAAAAATATATTTGGATAGTTAGTTCTTATTATTTACATATGTGCATTAAAATAATTTTTGATTTTTGTTGATTTTACTGATTTCTGTTGAAAACTGTTCCCGCAATTGCCTTAATTCAAGACTCCTGGCTCTCGGACATTTGTGTCATAATATCTGAAATTATATAAAATTTTAAGTTTATTTCAAAATAAAATTTAAATATTTTTTTTTTATTTATACTTGATTGATCTTCATTTTCTTTATTTCGTCCTTTCAATTTAACAAACTTGTCCAGCTGTTGGAAAATATCCGGAGAAGACATGTTTTATCTGCAATATATTTATAGATAAGAAATATAATTAATAATTTAGATAATTATTTTACCGCTTGTAAAATCCATTTAGTTCAAAAGTGGCATTACGAAAATGTATTCATCAGTAGTTAATCTGATACATTTTGTAATATTGTCTGTTATTTTGATCAATTTAAGGTCAGACTCATTTTGACAAATTGGATTAAATTTAAGATGAGTTGTGGTTTGACAATTATCTTCCTGTAGTGAGTAGACGGGAATAGAACCAGACAAATAAAATCCAATTGCCATAGCATCACCCTTATTATAAAAAAAATTTTTAATGACAAAATATTCGTTGGTGTTAATGACTATTGTATTATCCTTTTCATTAATCTTTAAGATAAATTTTGGTGAAATATATTTTTTATAAAATGTAGTTGGTTGCTCAAAATATTGAATGCCAGGCCATTCTTCATATAATCCTGTTTCAGTTGGGGATTCGACATTATCTCTAAATGTTGATTCAATAATTCGATTTTGTAACTGTTGCAACGGATTGTTGAAAGACCTTAATAATTTTTTTAATTTGTTTAGGTTGTTCTCAAACGAAAAAGCGCTAAACGTTTCTAGAGGGCCAAGTCGGTTAACATCAGCCGCCAAATGTATTAACAAATGCATGTTATAAGCGATAAAAATTTTTTCATAAAGTACTGCGGCGTGTTGCACGAATTTACGCAATAAAATATTTGCATGAGTTATTTCTTCAGGTGATGAAATTTTTGATAAAATATTAGTTGCCAAATGTAACAGTAAAAAATTATTATATTTATAAATCGGGGTCCAAGATTCCTTCTAGAATAATTGGTCCTGTATAAATTAGGAACATTCTAAATTCCGTTGCCTTCCATAATCTATAGTGTTTAATGCTCCTGGGCTTGCGAGAAAAATCACGAGGCAATTGATTAGAAATTCGGTTTATTCTGGAATCTATTTGAGATATTTTATCGGAATTAAACTTTACAAAGTGAAACTCCATTGCATCTGATTCATCAAATTTACGTGTTGGTGGTAATTGTGATAATAAAATTGTTTTTCTAAATTTCACCTTTTCTCCGTCAACCCAAAACTTAATTAATTTTTTCATTACACCAAGATATAATAGATGCATTGGGTCCAGTACAAAATCGTACACCATGTCAATAGGAAGTAGCTCTAATATTGATTTTTCTTCTTTGTGGTGTTCAATTTGATGACGTTGGCGGAAACTTTCATCTGTTCGTAGATCACAATTACTTTCGTCGAAATATAATTTTCTGTCATATTTTCCTTTAGTCGTACATCGTGGACATCCATAATAGCCATTAAAATTCTTGATATAGGTAATTTCCGCCTTAGCAGGAGCATCACAAACAAATCCTCGAATATTCACAGATATTTTATTATTATCGCAATTTAATCCATTTACCACTAAATCACACAATTCTTCGGTAAATTCTTTTAAATATAAATTAAACGAATGAGGTTTCTGCGGGCCATGGTAAATGCCGGCGACGAAAATATAATTAAATTCAACTACTTTTAATTGAATCGGCCAAATACAGTTTGTGGAGCTTTTTGCAATGGGTAAACCGTCAATATTAATAAAAAAAACTGACCTCGTGTAAATTATTTAAAGCTTTGTTAAATCGTTTTAATAATGGCTCTTTATTTCCATGGTACATGTAACTTCCTGGTTCAATAACCTCAATTCTTGAAGCTGTTCTTGGTGTTTGTAAAAGTGTTCTGGAATCTGAAGGTAAACTCAACCCAAAGTTTATTAATATTTTTAAAAGGGAAGATAGCGATTTTCCAGAAATATTTTCACGGAGTGCCCATATTCTTAACTCATCAGTTAAATTTTTTTTCGGTTCTTCGGAATAATTAAATGACGGAGGAAAGTGTGCTGAAGTGGTTGGTATGGCTTCAAAGGATGTATTTTTATGAATTATTTTATGTTGATTTTCTGGTATACTATTGATGTTGAACGAAATTGCCGGATCGATGGAACGTTGGCTGGGATTGATACTGGGTCGAGAGATTTGTTTTATTAAATTTTTCTTATAATTTTCCTTAAGTAATTTATGCCGGAATTGACGGGATGTATCTTTTAGCTTTTTCCCCATCGTATATGATAAATGACCAGAGTTCTAAACGGGTAATAATCATTAATTTAATATCAATAAGTTATAATTAAAAACAAATATAAATAATAACGAAAATGGCGAAATGTTGTACGAGTTCCGATCGGCCAACTACAATGCTTAAATGCTTATAAAATTCGTCTTTTACTCGATTTTTGTAATATGTGAAGATACATCTTGATATTTTGGAAATCAATCCTCTAGGAACATTAACACAGTAGATGTTTGGCACTCATGAACTGAACTTATACCCCTATTATGAATCTCACATCATTTACATCATTATTTAGTTAAAATTTTATTTGTAAAATCTTACCTGGCGTCACCGCCCAAAAATTTTAGGTAAGGACAAGTGACATTATTCTCACTCATGGCTATAATCATAATAGCAACATTTAAATTCAGTATATTTCGATTATGAATCTCACTTAAATTTTTTATTCTAAAAGACAAAAAATAAGTTTAAACCACGATGAACAAAAATAAAGAGGTGAAATATTCCCATGTTTCATTTTCTTCGTTTTGTGCGCATTACGTCACTTTTAGCCAACTTTCGATTAATTGTTTAAATAAATTTGCAATAAACTTATTTTTTTAAACGACCTTTTTTAATTTTGATAATTACAGTTTAACTAAACACTTTTTTATGGTTTACCCTTTATATTTCATTTTATGGTCGAAATATTTGAGGAAATAATCCGTCGAGATATATTTTTTAAGCCGACGGCAAAAAAAAGGATAGAATAATGAGAGTATATAACATAAAAATATAAATTGTTTAATACATATGTTTACCAACAAAACAATATGTACCTGTCTATAGCTATTATGAAATAATTGTCACGTCTAAATATCTGTATATATATATATATATATATATATATATATATATATATATATATATATATATATATATATATATATATATATATATATATATATAAAGAAATTCAGTCCACAAATTATTCTTAACGATATTATAACTACGTTTTTCGATTTACAATTTTCAAAAATATTAGTGGTCTGTAAAAAAATAAATGAATTCTTACATTTATTTAAAAAGATTATGTACTTTAAATTACAAATTAAAAATAAATCTCGATTTTATTTCATTTGTTACTTTATGATTTCCGCTAGCTAAAAAAGAATTATTAAATATTTTTGTTCTTATCAGATGTATGTAGTTGATGGGTTTGGCTACAAATTAAAGAAGGCCCCAATTATTTAGTTGATGTGGATTTCGAGATTGTTAATTAATTTATTTAAGTAAATAAATGTTTGATTTTCAGAAAAATCAGAAAATAATTAAAATATTTCTTTAACTATACTTATCAAACTTAAATAAGCTTCTTATTTTAAAAAAAATACATTTATTATGCATTTATTTAAAAAAATAATAAAAAAAACCGAAATCTCATGTTTTTTGGCTACAAGTGACGTCACATTAACATTCGCAATATTTCACCTTGTTGTCTTTCCATCGTGAATTTAAACAACACAACATTTTTCACATTCTAAACTCTAATAACTCTCTCTCTTATTTTCTACTTTTTTATTTTACAGCGTTAAAGTTACAACGCAAAAATACGGATATGACACGCCATTTTTAATTTTTTTCACAATAAAAACTAGATTTATAACTTTTTTATTTTAGAGCGTAAAACACCGAAACGCCATTTTCATTTTTACCAAAAATATTTAAGCAAACATATTTATGTGTAACTTACCAATATTATATTATATATTACGTAAATATATTTATACTGTTATACTAGTATTTATACTAGTATACTGTTTTGTAAAATATTATTTTAATTTATTATTATTTATACAAGAACTAAATTTTATTTATTCACTCACAATACTGAACCACCAAATATATTTGTTAATCCTTTTACTTTAAGCTTAGATTATAAAATGGCAGGGCGGGTGAAATGTAGTTTTTTCGCGTTTTATTCACTAATATGAATACATGGATACGACATGCAAAATATTTTTCATGATAAACAGGGCAAACGAATGGTACATCTTTTTTTTCTAGTTGTACCGCTCATTTTATAAATGCCACACACTCTAAAAAGTTAATTCCGAAAAAGAGGTGTACTTGATTCGAAAATAATTTTCTTAACATCAAATTTGAGTTAAACTCATTAACCGTACAAAGATTTTGAGACTGATTAACTAATTACGGCATAATTTGAACTATTCAAACAATGCACTACTTATTTTCGGAAAATATTTAAGTTTTTTGTTACTTGAAATTTTTAATACACATCTGTAAAATAAATCAAAACAAAAAAAAAATCTAGTGAAACGTCAAATTTCGAACATAAACAAACTTGTTGTGAAATGTCATTTTGTATTAGTTTAAGAGCAATTTGGTGGTTTCGCCAACTCATAAATAAATAAATAATAAATGCCACATGAAGGGACTAAACTCACACTTACTGTGCCACAATGAAAAAACCACTCACACTTACTGTGCCACAATGAAATTAGTGAACGCTTCTCTTGCGAATTTTGTGGAAAATTAGTATCTACCATTAATTTGAAAAAGCATATCACTTGGAAACATTCATCAGAAGGGGCCAATACTTGTTCATATTGCGATAAAAAATGTTCCAATAAACCAGCTGTAACGGCACACATGCAATCCCATTTTAATACAAAAAAAAATTCCAATCGATGTTGAGACAACGAAGTCATGTCAAGACAACGAATTTATATATGCATCGGAAAATGAGGATTCTCTCTTGTAATAATAAATAACTATTCAAAACCACAAAATAATTGTTTATCAATAAAAAATTTATTAATTTAATACAATAATAATGAATAATATAGATGTTAATTAATTTTTAGTAAAATTGACTATATATATTACATATATATGACATCTATTTATAACGGCCTACGTAGGTTAGGTTTATAAAATTCCATTTCCGAAAATTCGAAAATCCAAGACAAGGAAAACCAATATTTTCTTTCACTGTCACACAGAAGCAAACTTTTTCTTCTTCTTCGTTTTTTTGCTTCTACCACGAATTTTTCCCTATGTCGTATCCATGTATTCATATCAGTGGTTTTATTCTGGTCATCAAACTTATACCTGCGTTTTTCAGGAAATTTCAACAACCTTATTCACTCGTTTTTTATTCACATGATTTTGTCACAATAAACCCAAAAAAGTAAGTTGTAAAATAGTCACAATAATTTGTGACAAAATAACACATAAATTTATTCACAATTTGGCAATTATTTTTGTGATCACAAATTTTGGTTATTCGGGTGAGCTGTCATCTTGCAAAATTCAACGAATCATTATTCTTTTGTACGCCAATCAATATTGTGCTAAAACTAAATTTTATAATCGAAATAAAAGTGTTGTAGTCAATGATCTGTTGGAGCTGTGCGTTTATTTCAGCATCCTTATAGTCGTGAACATCACCCAGCGATCTATTCCAAATACATACAGTCCACACACATATATTAATTCGCTCGAGTTGCGACATGGTCCTTCGAGCCGGATCGGCGATATAAGATATTCGATTACAAGGAGGCTTCATCGAAGACTATTCAACTATTCATATTTCATTTTGTGAAAACAATTGGCATTGCTGATAGTAATCGGAATCAATCAAGGAGTTGTATACACGTTGGATAAAACCGCGGAAAACTGTAAGTAGATTTTCGTTTACTTATTAAAATCTACTGCGATTCATTTAAAAAAAATTTATTCGTGCGAATAAATGTCCCACCATTTACTGGATTTCTTATCGTGTGACTTCTATTATTCGTTTATTAAATTACCGATCCACCTGTAAATAAATAGCTAGTTGTTCAACCAGTCAGTGAGAAAAACCTAACGGTGAATCAAACCACGTGTTGTCCTTCGAGAAAATTTGTGAACTAAGACTTTTAGTGCATCTGTAATAATTTTAAGTGATATAAAGAGGATTTGGTGTCAATAATGCCGCAAATAGGTGTTTTATTGAAACGCCGTTCAAATATCAACGGATCTTTAACTAAGATAATTAATTATATCCAAATTCAAGGTGAATTAGGCGCGTCCGACCTTGATATTGAACTATTAAAAGTGCAGTTACGGCGAGTAGAGAACTAATTGACTGAGTTTCATCAAATTGAACAGGATATTAGTTTATTGAATTTGGATAATGAAAGTCAACAAGACGAATTTTAGGATAAATATTATATGGCCATTGCTGCATTAAATAAATTAATTCGAAGAGCAAATTTAGCAATCAGGAACGTGCCTGTAGATCTTAACGATAGCCACAACGAACAAGCTCGAGCCACAAACATAGAAGTTAAGCTTTTTAAGATTAATATATAGCTTCGTTTTTTGGCAGCTATACCGAATGGCAGTCATTTTTTGATCTGTTTTCGTCGACAATCCATGAAAATCATAATCTCAACCCGGACAAAAATTTCAATACTTAAAAGGGTTCTTGAGAGGTGAAGCCGAAAACTTGTTGAAGCATCTCCCTATTTCCGATGCCAATTACATTGAAGCCTTAAACAAATTGAAGACTCTGTATGACAGGAAACGATATACGGTACAATCCTTCATTAAAAGTTTTGTTGATATACCATCCATTCATACACCAACATCGCAGTAAATTAGGAAATTAATGGATACCGCCGACGAAGTTATCCGAAAGCTAAAGGCCATCGGACCCGAAACTGAATCTCGAGATCCTTGGCTGGTGTTTTTACTACTTAAAAAACTAGATGCGGAAAGTCGCGATAAATGGGCTAATGAGACGGCCGGGATGGAATTTTCAACCTGTCAAGCGTTAATTGGGTTCCTGATGAAGCGAGCAGATGCCTTGGATTCCGTTAAAAGCTATCCGTGGAGGGGCGTTGCACAAGTGAAAGCTATTCCAAAAACCCTTACCAATGCCGTTGTATCGTGGGCAGTTTGCAAGGAGGAGTACAATCCGTTATATCAATGCCCTAAATTTAAAGAAAGGACAGTTGAAGAGAGAAGAGATTTTATAAAAACCGATAACCGTTACTTCAACTGTCTAAGTAAAACCCATACAGTATATCAATGCCGGTCTAAAGGGAAATGTCATATTTGTAAAAGAAGACATAATTCGTTGTTACATCCTACCTCCAATGCCAATTGTTCGTCTAGTGAAACCCAGGACAACAATACCCCACCGGAAACCTCAAATCAGTTATTTGTAAAGAGCACTTCCAAACAACCATCTATACCCATTGACCCGCCACAACCACCATCTTACCTACATTTGAATTATAATCCACCAATGTTGCCTACCGCGACAGTGCGAGTGCTAGACAGAAGTGGTCAACATCAATTATGTCAAGTTTTACTCGATTCGGGATCACAATCCTCCTTCATTACTGAAGGATTTTTCCAAAAATTGGGCCTACAAAGAAAACAAAGGAATATCTGTATCCAGGGTCTAGCCGATCAGAAGCTTGTAACCACCAGAGAGCTAGTCGATGTGACCATCTCACCACATTTCAAATCCACCATTACTTTCAATGTATCACCGTAAATAGTACCCTCCATCCGCGTCTAAAATCGATGTATTGATTGGGGCAGATATATTTTTTGAAATTTTAAAACCACAACAATTGAAGCACGCCAATGCAAAAATATACGCTCACGATACACATCTAGGATGGATATTAACGGGCAATCTAGTACCACAAACTGATTCCACTAGATATCGCACGATAATCGATAATAGCAGTTTAGAGAAAAGTCTCAAACGATTTTGGGAAAGTGAGGAAGTGTTTAAAAGTGCGAAGAACTCTTTCAAACCACCGCCGGCAAGTTACCTGATAACCATTTCATGGTGAAGTTACCCTTTAAACCAAAACAAAATCCATTGACAGAATCCTTGGGGATTGCCGTTAAACGATTGCAGGCAATGGAAAGGAAATTTGCAAAAAACTGTAGGTTGGAAAAGCTTTACGTCGAATTTATGGAAGAGTACAATCAACTCGGCCATATGGAAGAAGTTGAACCACCGGAATATCCTGCTCATTGTTTGTACTTGCCACACCATGCCGTGTGGAAGGAAACATCCACCACTACTAAATTACGGGTAGTTTTCGACGCATCCGCTAAAACCACTTCAGGTTATTCCTTGAATTATATTTTACTACGCCTCCGATGATATCGAATAATATTTACAGCGGACGCAGAAAAGATGTACCCTCAAATGTGGATTCGTCCAAGTGATCGTCGAATTCAACGGATAGTTTGGCGTAAGTCACCACAGGCAGATATTAAACATTTCGAACTAAAGACATTAACCTACGGTATGTCTGCACATTATTTAGCAACAAGGGTTGTCAAACAAATAGCTAACGATAACTCGAATAGCTATTCGGAAGCATCAGAACGATTGTGAAACGATATGTATATCGACAACTTACTAACAGGAGCATCCGAATTAAATGAAGCAGTTGAGTTGGCAAAGCAGATATATATCATAATGTCCCAATCCGGGTTTCACCTCCGAAAATGGTCTTCCAACTCTTTGCACTTCATATCTAAGTTTAATGTCGTTGATTCAGACTCTTCCCGTCCAAAATCCTTGTCCGATGAATCTAATGAAATTAAGGTTTTGGGGTTGCAATGGCAACCCGCCTCTGATACTTTCACCTGCCATGTAACCCTCAAGGATGCAGTACCAAATACAAAACGAGCTATACTTTCCGAAGCCTGTCGTGTCTTTGATCCACTCGGCCTACTATCACCTTTCGTCGTCAAAATAAAGACTTATTTATAAGAATTGTGGCTGCTAAATTTAGGATGAGACGACGAACTACCAAGCAAAGTGCATGATCAATGGCTTAAGCTACGAAACGAAATAGCTGATGTATCAATAGTTAAAATACATCGATGGCTGTTACCAACAGATAGACCAAATCAATTGCACGGATTTTGCGATTCTAGCGTATGCTTGTTCGGCAGCAGTCTACCATACGTACATTTTACAAGGGCCACCATATGAGTAGTTTGATTGCAGTAAAAACGAAGGTCGCGCCAATTAAAAACATTTCACTACCACGTTTGGAGTTAAACGGAGCGCTGTTATTAACGAGATTGATGAAGCATTTACAGTCAATATTAAACATTAGAGATGATCAAATATTCTGTTAGACTGATTCCACAATAGTATTGAATTGGCTATCGGAACCACCACGCAGATGGAAAACTTACGTGGTGAATCGCACCAGTGAAATCATCGACACGTTACCAAGCGATAAATGGTGTCATATTACATCGAAATTTAACCCAGAAGATATGTCGACCGAATCCTTCATGGCCGCATTCCATCGATTTTTCTCACGGAGAGGAGTCAGCACCGGGATTTTCTCCGACAACGGATCTAACTTTCGTTGAGCATGCAATAAATTCAAGGAATTAAATAGTTTTATTAAAAATAATATTAATCTAATTTCTATTTCTATTTTAAAGAAATATCAGGTGTATGGCATTTTATTCCACCGCATGCACCTCACTTTGGAGGAATTTGGGAGGCACGCGTGAAGTCTGCGAAAACTCTTTTGGAGCTTGTAATTGGGTCCAATATACTTACACAACACGAGCTGCATACGTTGTTGGTTCATATTGAAGGGCTCCTAAATTCCCGACCTCTATGCACACAATCAGATGAGGAGCTTGATCCATTTTGACACCGGCGCACTTTATAATTGGTCATCGAATTACCACCATCCCACAACCGAATATCACCGAAGTACCTTACAACCGGTTATCTCACAGTTTGAGTACTTACTTTTATTTTGATTTTCTGTTTTGATATTCTACGGTGTATGTCAGGAGTATGTAAGCCTCAACTTCCCCACGACTCAAAAACCCTGGATGAATCTGAAGAATGGCTTCTGAAACATTTTGTAACATACTGAAAAGCAATATCGTGTTGTAGGAAGTACTTATCCTAAAAGCTTTTCAGTTCTATGAGTTAAAAATATAAGCAGAAGAATAGTTCAACACTAATTGTATCGACGTTTTGATCTTTCGACGCCTTGAAGAATGTCACAAATTAACATCGGACTGTAAGACTGTAAGTTATTGAAATCCTGATAAAAATTATGAAAAATCACCCTTGTACAAAATCAATTTTTCCGACGTTTTGAAGGTCCTCGATCCAAAAAATGCAAAAATAATATTTCTTACGTCTGGTTGTCTGGACGTATGGATGTCTATACCGATGATATCTCAAGAAAAGCTTATGGGATTTGAATTTTTCTCCAATTTCTCCAAGAAAATTTCTACGCTTATAATTATCCCGCTTTTAATGGATGTCATTGAAAATGACCTAAAAAGTTTAGAAACGGCTATACATTTTAATGAAGCAAAAAATTGGCTTCCTGTGGTAACGAGTAATGTAAATGATGTTACAGCAAATTGGTTAATAGTATTTGATGTTAACTCTAAAAAAAATTTAATAATAGACGATCTCAACGATATTTCAAAAACACTCAAAATCAGAGGCAACAATTTGTTACGACTGTGTTGTCGTCAACAATAACAATTTTTTTTGTAGAATGAATATCCCTTTTTTGAGTATACCCCCACCTGTGGTAAATGTTTGCGTATACTTTTTTGGTGTGTGTCTTTGCCCATTAATGATAGTGTGCGCGGCCTTGTTCAGTTTTGTTTATTTTTATAAAAACGGCGCTGTTATGAGAAGAATGACGAGGGAGCGAGAGCAATGCGCATCGAGTGTGTGCAAAGTAAAACATTTTAGAAAAATGTTTTTCTTATATACTTCTCGTTTATATCAATGCAAATTGATATAAACGAAAAACAGAGAAGAAAGACATTCTTCTAGAACGTTTTGCGCGTTGTTGCGGCGCGAGAATTTTTTTGTCTGGATGGACAGTCTCGTTTTGGAATTTGTTAAGCAAGGTATAGTATTTTGAGTGGATATTAAAAACGTAGAGTTTAGTTTTGTTAGTGAATATATGACGCTCTGATTTTGAATATTAGGCAGAAAAAACGTCTAAATTTTGAGTTGGTAAATACTCTTGCAAGAATATTATTAATTTTTAAATAATTTTGTATTAGCGTAAGAATTTTACGTAAACATTTAGGTGAAAAACTGTGTAAATATCTAAAGAACTAGATGTAACAATAATTTGTATCCCAGTTTGAAAAGTTGGGAAGTTTAATAAAAAGTGATTTGTACCAAAGGTTAAGAATGATATGAAAGTGTTTAATTTTTTCCGCTAAAACCAAAGTTGGGAAAAGTGTTTCAAGGGGATTTAGTTATTTGTACACCGCATCTTCGGCTCCGACATAGTAAAATTTTTTGTTATGCCAAATATCATCGGGTGCCGCTATTTATATTGATAATAGGTGTAACACAGTTATCAACGGTTAAGGGCGGCCAATTGAGGCTCGCCGTATTGATCGGTACCTATTTCCAGAGTGCAAACATTTATTTTCTTATGGCACCAAAATAAAAAAAATCGTTTATTGCCGTGCCTGATTCTTTACGGTTTTACGGT
The DNA here is from genome assembly GCA_947310385.1 of Nephrotoma appendiculata. Classification (NCBI taxonomy): domain Eukaryota; kingdom Metazoa; phylum Arthropoda; class Insecta; order Diptera; family Tipulidae; genus Nephrotoma; species Nephrotoma appendiculata. The sequence continues at coordinate 126,831,432 of OX371225.1, read as the reverse complement.
TGAGGCGGAAGAACGCCCAACATCTTCGGCAGCATAGCAAGGCCGAGTTTATAATTAAGACGAAGGACGCCCAACAAGCGGGTGGCCAGGTGAGGCCAGTCGCATTGATTCTACGGGGTTTGGCAAGCCAACACAAAAAAAAATTGTTACGGTTCAAAGGCGGGAAAACGCCCAACGCAAAAATTTTTACAAGTGGCCATTTGAGGCCATTCATCAGATATATACCGGCAGTTGGGCCGCGGCGGTGGATTGCACAACGATCGGTCAAGGTTAAATTTTATTAAAGACGGAAAGACGTCGACAAAGTAAAAATATATACATACGGGGAGAGGTCCCGCAACGACGACGGGTAGCCAACCGGCTATTCGTTTTATTGGTATCGGGGAGAGGCCCTGCAACGGCCGACCGCTCAAGGTCGCACTAACAGGGGTATCGGCACATAAAGCCGCAACGGTCCGGGTGGGGCAAGGCCACCTGTGGCATGACAAGGTACAATTTTTTTTTATTTTTTTTTTTTATTTTTTTTTTCATTTTATTTTCTTATATTTTTTTTTATTATATTTAATTTTCAAAATTTTTGTAATCGAGGGCAGCACAGCGGGTGCACGCTCAGTACACATTGCTCTCTCTCTCTCGTTCTCTCTTATCTTGGTGCGGGTGGAGGGGAAAGTTGTTTTCTTTTTTTTTGTTTTTACTTTAAATAAAATGAATTACTAAATTTTTCGGTGTGGTGTGATGGGAACGGAGACTCCCTCTGTGTCGGCATATAGTGATTGCGGTCCCTTGGTGCCCGCATCCAACTTCGTAACCAAGGCTTGGCCTTGTTTGAGTTCGAATGGATGCGCGCACCAAGGCACCTCTCTCGGTTTATAATTATTTGTGTTGTTCGTTTCTCAGGTTCCGTCCGACGAATTTCGGCGGAACATCCGGGTATTTTATTATTATTTGCGCCCCTCCCCCCCAACTTTCTGTATCATCACGGTGTAAGCCAGTAACGTCATGCAAGCTTCAAACCCCACGACCTTAGCACTTCTCCCTGAGAACGTAGCCAGCAAAAAATCACCGTGGAGGCCTCTGCATGCGCTTATTGATATCTGCAGGATGGCACTAACCATCCTGTAACAAATTTTAAAATATTATGCGTTGTAGCCCGTTTACTAGAGTCTTCGCATTTTGTGACGTACATATACAGGACAGATGAACGCTACCGTCAGTACGATAACCAAAATAGCGAACAAGTCCTCGCAAAAAACTATTAAATAAAAAAAGCATATAATAAAAAAAATAAATAAAAAGGACTACGTAAAATGGGAAGTAACTTGGTCGCCTCCATACGGTGCTTCCTGGGGATAGCTAAAAATTGATTTATCTGTCAGTGACCTTAAAGCAAATAAACGTAGATAAACCAAAAATCAGTTCTAGTGAAATCATTAAAAAATGGTGCGGTTTCCAGAAATCACCCATATAAAGTTTTTCAAAAATGTTTTTTTTGAATTTAAGGTTGAAGGATGGGTCTTGTTTGTGCGATTCTAGCTGATATGGAGTATGCCATCATTGAATTTTGGTCTTATCAGGTTATATACATCTAGTCTACACATTCTGACTAGAAAACTACGACATTTTCTTACATAGTTGATCTACTTCAATAGACGTTGTACATATCGCATGTAAATAGTAGCCGTTCTAGTAAAAATCCTGACCAATTCTGGAGGTAAGAAAAATCCTGCACAATTGGTTGTCGCACTCGATAGCATAGTAAGTAGAGCGCTTGCTATGTAATTCGGGGGTTCCGGGTTCGATTTCTGGTGGTAACAAAAAGTTACGACTGGGCGTTTTTAATGTGTTTTGTGTTACATTGCGCATTGTCTTATATAAAGGGTTATCCAATTCAAGCTTGATAAAGTAAACTTAAAAAAAACACACAAAATATTCGGAATGTATTGTAATTTTTATTTCATTTTACAGATTGATCCTTGCCATTTTTAGTTAAACAAGATATCATTCAAATGTCCTCCACGGGACTTCTTACAGGCCTTGATTCTTTTGAGGTAATTTTCAATGACTTTTCGGCACATTTCGGGCGGTATCTCGGCCATTACCTTACGAATATTAGTTTTCAATTCGTCAAGAGTTTGAGGATTGTTTGCGTAAACACGATCTTTCGCGTAGCCCCACAAAAAGAAATCCAAAGGCGTTAAATCACAGGATCTTGGAGGCCAATTGACATCAGCCAATCGCGAAATCAAACGTCCAGGAAATGTCTCTTGCAAAAGATCTCGATTTGCTCGTGTTACGTGACTGGTTGCTCCATCCTGCTGGAACCACATATCGTCAAGATCATAATCTTCGATTTTCGTAAAAAAATAATCGGTTAACATACGGCCATAGCGCTCAGAATTGACGGTAACGGTTCGTCCATGGTTGTTCTCAAAAAATACGGCCCAATCACACCACCAGACCACAATGCGCACCAAACAGTGACTTTTTCCGGGTGTAATGGCTTCTCTACAATCAATTGTGGATTTTCTGAGCCCCAAATTGTACAGTTTTGCTTATTAACGTATCCACCAAGCGAAAAATGAGCTTCATCACTGAAGAAAATTTTGTTTGAAAAATCAGCATCGACGGCCTGTTTTTCCGCGTTTAATTTTAACGCGTTGGTCGATTGTTAAATGCTCCATATTCTTAAATGGCAGAATGTCAACTAAATAAATGACAGCGTACTTGACGTTTATCTTTGACAGATGTTGGTATACAGATTTCTACTTTATCAACCTCGAATTGGATAACCCTGTATCTCAAGCCATAGTTGTCGGCTTTCTCCATTAAATATATTTATTTTTTTTTAAATTAAACTATAACTATTAAACTAATTAACATATGCTGTAATTATTAAACGGATCTATGAGATTTCTGGTGTGATGATAATCACGTCAGAAATCCCGCATTATTTCCCAAAATACATTATGCACAATTTTTACCGTAAGACGCACAAAATTTCAAAATCAAATACTACTCGACTAAATAAGAAAACCGTAGGATTTCCAAAATGAGATTTCTGACGTGACTCACAAGTCACTTTGGAATATTTCTGAACTCACATATTCAGTTCAATTCATAGTATTAGATATCTAATAAAATTATGTAGCTTCCGATCGATTTTTGGGGTAGTCCAATTATTTGGTGGTTATTGCGGTACACACCAATAGCCAGCATCTTTGGCAACTTAAACACAAAATTCGGAAGAAGTTGAAGAAAACACACCACATATCGTTTCACACCACAGTACAGTTACATCTTTTTGTCTATGGTAATTTATCTTTTTATAGAAAAAATATTTTACTTCAATCGCTCAATAAGAATTTATTCGGTCTACGGTGTAATTAAATGGGAGTTTATTAAATTCCAGAGAATGCCTGGTAATACGAATAACGGCGGTTGAAATTGGAGGGCAATAAAGATCGAGGATTAAAGTAATATACAATTACCCAGCTTTGTTCCACGACAGTTGCAACAATAAAAAGTTTAGTATTTGTTTTTATAAATTTTATTCAGGATGGAGTAAAAAATATATAAAACAGTTAAAATACAAACACCACAATAATATCAACAGTTACAGTAAATTATAAAGTAAATTGATCGGCGTTGGTTCCCGCAGTTAAAAATATATTTTCAACCGTATAAGGACCCTTTAGCGGACGCCATATATATTGCATTCCAGCGTCTCTTCGTGCCGACCAAATAGCATTACGAAGAGCAAAAACTCCCGCAATCGACATTAATACTGGTGGTTCACCGACAATTTTCGACCCAAGGACAATTTTATCATTGCGGGAGTCTTTAAAGAAACTAATACGAAAGTCAACAGGTATATCATTAGCTCCAGGTGGTAAATAATTCCAAGTTCGGTTTGTTAACAATTCACCTCCTACGCCATACACATACTTTTCGGATAACCAAAGTCCTAATCCCATTATAAACCCGCCTTCGATTTGTCCAACATCCGCCAACGGACTATAACTTTCACCAACATCTTCTAAGATATCAACACGTCGCAATATAAAATTACCAGTTAGCACATCAACTTCGATTTCGGCACATGTGAATGCGTAAATATCGTAATTTGGCATATCGGCAGGCGGTTGCAGGAATAATTCACTTAATTGTATGTTTCGGGATTGAGCTATGAATACAAGTTCGGTCCAGGTGGCATTTGGAAATTGTTGGCGAAGTGGCTCGAGTCTTTGATTCAAATTTTTGCAAGCATTCAAAACTGCCATGCAGACAGTATCACTTGTAATGGATCCGCCTGACACAGAACAGTTTCCACCAATCATATTGTTTGTCGGCTTCACAGCAATGTTAAATATTGGAATTCCTAATGTGTGCGCAGCAACTTGACAAACTCGAGTTGTAATTCCTTGTCCCATTTCAATTCCACCGTGGCTAATCGAAACCGTCCCATCCACATGATGAATCGACACAATACATTGGAACTGTCCAAAGAATATATGAGGATACTGCAATGGTATGGCTGAAATTCCCCGTTTCGTCCAACGATTGTTTGAATTGTATGTTTCGATCGCACTTTTACGAGTTGTGTATTCTACAGATGTCAAAAACTCGTTAAATTTAGCTTTAATCGCAAACGCATCTGGAGTGTTTTCAAGCCGTACGGCAGTAGAATCACGTCCAAGCTCGAACGCAATATGCTCCATTATACTTTCCGTAATCGCCATTCCTTCCAACATGCCTGGCGAACGAGTGAACGTCGATGATGGTGTATCAGTAAGTACGGAATTAGATTGAACATTCCATGTACTATAATCATAGCAGTTCGGCAAAAAACGTGACAAATTGTCTTCAACGTTATCATTGCGCGAACAGCCAAGATCGGAATAGTAGCTGGCAACCATATTTTGAATTTTACCGTCGCGATTTACGTGAACCATATAATCACTGATGCAAGCATGTCGTTTACCCAAAATTTCCATATTTGATTCAAGCGTCATTACGTAACGTACCGGAACCTGCGCTAAATGAGCCCCCAAGGCAGCGATACATGCAGCGAAACTTGCACGTGTTAATTTTGAACCGAATCCACCACCAAGGCGGCGAGTCTCAATATTTAGACGATTTTCTGGTACACGCAATACCTGTGCCACACTCGATTGCACTAATCCCATCCATTGAGTCGAAGTGTGCAATGTGAGTCCATCTTCAGTAGGAATTGCAATGCACGTTTGTGGTTCTATTGAGAAGTGGAATTGAGTTCCCATTTCGAACTGCCCATTTATCGTGTATTGGATATCAGTTCCTGTTTGCGTGGCCACCATATTATGATTTCCAGGGATAATTCTCGATGTTGCGTTGTTGGCAAAAACGGCTTCGAGTGATGTTAATATCGGATCGGTCGCCGCCCCGTAAATTACTCTGACTTGTGAAGCTGCGTAAACAGCTAGATCTTGGGTATCGGCTAATATTACACCTACCGATTGACCATGATATAATACTCGGCCAGAGCAGAAGAGTTCCTCGGCGAAGCCTGATAAGCTGGTCGAAATAAAAGAATTAGTGCCTGGAATATTACTAGCTGAGTAAAAGTGACGTACACCTGGAATAAGCTGAACACAAAATATTGTAAATATTATAAGACTACGGTAAATATAAATCATTAGAACTCACCAAAGCTTCGGATGCGTTAATTGATGTAATTGTGGCATGAACACTGGTAGCTTGAACTACAGCCGCCCACAATTCACCTGGGAGTTTCGGTAAATCATTAGCAAATGGTGTTTCACCACCAGCTTGTACAAATCCATCGACGCGGTGCATTACTTGCGATAATGGATATCGTTCCACTTGGGTTTGGAATGATTGAGTTCCAGAAGATAGGCCTCGTTCTAAAGAGCTTCCTCCACTTTGATAACGGGCAGCAATAGTACCAGCTGGCGCGGTGTTAATTACAAATCGGTAAAAAAGTGAAATGGCTACTTGATTTTTATATTCGGCCGAAGCAGACGGTGGCACAGATACAGAATTAATTTCTTGTTGTAGTGTATTAACTGCCGTTCGGAAAACGTCGTTGGTGAATAAATTTCTACCAGTTAGATATAATTCTGTGGCCGAAGCCCTATTAAACGCAGCATTTATTCCGCCATATGTTATACGTGCCGATAATACAGAAGTTTTGGCAGCGTTGAATTCAACTAGGAATCCGGCAGCTAGGTACGGTGGTGCACATTGAGCTCGCGGCAATACTTTATATGATTTAAAGACAAAAGCAGATGATCGACTGGGAATTGTTATGCGCAAAACCACTCGCTGTGACATTTCCAAACGTAAGAAATTTATTGGTGATAGATCGGTTGTTCGACCACCAGATTCAGCAATCGTGATTCTGGCATTTAACGTTTCAAATATGGCGTATAAATCAGAAACAAACTCATTATGTTGATTTTTTAGTATCAAGTTACCGGCAACGGATGCAATGTTACGTATTTGGATATTTCCGAATGAGTTTAGCGTTTTAATTGCTTCGGTAAGAATTGCAAATTCTGGTCTCGTGTTAACAGCCGTTTGGAAAATATCAATTAGTTCAGTTATGGTTACGCCACCTCCAATCTCAAGTTCTGTACCGAATGAATATGTTCTTAAGTCCGGGACCGATGTTATGTCAATAAATACCTCAATTTCGGGATCACGTCGATATACACCATGGGCGGTGTTTCCTGCGATCAGCATATATTTTTTGTTTCCCATCGCGCTAAATATATCAAAGATTTCGCTTAAAGTATAAACCTTGTGCCATTCCCGATTCGCCGGAAAGTAAAGCTGTATTTTACTTTTCGGTTGCTTCTTAGTTTTACACTCCCCTGCACATTGCTTGCCCGTTTTCTTGCACAGCTTTAAATCCTCAATATCCGAACATAACTTGGCTAGAACTGGATCAGCATCCGATGCCAAACTTTTGTAACCATCCAAAATCGGACGATAACCGGTACATCGGCAAATATTTCCAGCAAACGCGCGCTCCACCTGCTCCTGAGTCACGACACCATTGTTCGATTGTAGTAGTCCGTTCATATTCATAACCATACCCGGTGAGCAAAAGCCACATTGTACTCCATTAAACAGGACAAGTCTTGTTTGAGTACGATCATAACCTAATTTGTTGCCAATGCCCTCAATTGTTGTAATATCCCAGCCGTGACATGAAAGTACTGGAGTCAAACACGAATTAACAGCAAATGTTTTTACGACTCGGGTAACCGGATGCTCCCCAGTCACGGTCACTGTGCATGCACCGCATCCACCCTCGAGACATAACGATTTTGTACCACGCAATTGTACATGATTCCGAATGTACGAATTTAATGAAGTTTCGATTGGAATCTCCGTACTCTTAACTATATGTCAGATGATAATCACGATAAGAAAAACAAAACTTAATTAGCTAGGCAACAAAAAAATCAAAACACGCGCAGTTTACTCACTTGAATACGCACGTCCGTTAATCGTAAATTCAACGGAAGCCATACTGTTTAAAAAAAAGATTCGTTATTTAAATTTTAATGCACTTCTACACTTTATAACGCTTTTAAGCGAACTGATAAAAACCAAACCTTGGCAATTGGATTTTAATTTAAATAAATTTATTTTGTTATCAATACGACCGCGTACCGCACTAATTACGAGTGATATAGACAGACAGACTTACAAATTGTGTAATTAATTCAAATTAAAAAAAAATGAGCTTTGGTGTCTCGAACAAAAAGATGTTTTCCGATCCGCTTGTAAATAGATAAAAATTTTATATTTTCAATTTAGTTTGGGTAAAAAAATCTCAAGTGTTTGGACATCACCTGAACAAATTAATTTTATGTAGATTTCGTTCTGAATTTTAATTTTTTTTGTGGGTTTATTTGTATTTTTACTACTTGAAAGACGTACGCAGTAAAATTACTCAAGGCCAGATGATATGCGAAAAGCGAAGCTACGAATGGTAACGAAATTTAAAAGCTTGAGCAAGGCTGACCATATAGGGCTGGTTTTAAAATTGTCTCTAAAAAATTCATATTATTGCCTTACACTTCCCTGGAGTCAAAAGAGTATGGCATAGACTGACCTGAAAAAGATTAAAAAAAGACTCGGGCCCCTGTGATGGATCCCCTAAAGTAATTTTACAAAATCTAGGACCCATCGAAAGCAATTCCTGGTATTTGAAACCGTCCTTTCATCAATTTTATCAAAATGTCGGTTGAGTCGAAAAAAATTAAATATAGGAAACCGACCCCACCGGTTGGCCTCCCAAATACGCAATTAATTGCGAGTATACTCGAAAATTTGTCCTTTTGCGATTTTTATAAAAATCGTACAACCCGAAAAAAATTTAATGAAGAGACCTCTCGGGTCCTACCGGACGACTTTAAAATATTTTAGGGTGGAAGAAAATGTAAACAAAGAACTATTGTCAAGGTACATTAATTAGAAACCAATACAACATGATGCAGCATGGGTCAACATTCCGCAACATGATGAGCAATAACGCTAGATAATTCACCATAAAACCCAAAAAGAAGCAATGATATAAAAACGCACACGATGGTGCAATATCAAATAGTGCAATATGACGCAAGACTCCACAGCATGAAGCAAAATGCTCAATACGCTGATAATGTATAACCCACTCGTATCCAGTGCGTTCTTTCAACATACAAGAATCCGCAAGGTCACTTGGTGATCGAACGATGGAAGAATGGCACGTAATGATCTCGATGAGACATTCAGCCATTATAACTAACTTTTGGTCATTTAGACGCTCTGATATTGAGCGACCACATGCTCGTTATTTTCAAAAACAAGTGCAAACTACCATCCATATTTAACTAACAAGCAAAAAAGACCGACTTGAATATCGATGCACTATAAAAAGTGAAATCTCCATGCACAGCTACCAGTCAGTTGTCATGAAAATTTAGACCTGCACAATGAAAACCACGAAACCCCAATCAAGCATCCAAGAAAACCATCAAGATCACATAATGATTGGTTTGTAAATCGGTGCCATCAATTCGTCGAAAATAAACGAAGGCTGTGCAAGAACCATTAAGCTCGCAACACAAATTCCTCAAACAAAAGAAGCGCGAATATATGAGGATCGAAAAGATCAGCGTACAAGCGGAAAGTGGAAGCTCGCGAGACTGTTTTGTATACGCGTTATAGAAATTTTACTAAGGACTCCATCCAAACCAACTTTCAAGATCTACTATAAATCAGACTGACAACGTATTCGAGCTGTTGCTCCCCCAAGCGCAGTAGAGAAAGTAGACACAGCTATTAGTAGATTACAAAATGGAAAAGCACCCGGTCTCGACGGAATCAGAGCAGAATTATTAAAAAACCGGAGGAGCTACTCTTGCGTCTTATCTTTATGATATCATGTTAAAGGTCGCCCACAAAGTACTTATGCTATTGTTGTACTTGTCAGAATAAATCACCTTGGCAAAAATATCATCAGTGACTATGAAAGTTGTTTCCGCCTACAGCGATAAACCACTGATTATTGTTTCATGTTGAGAATGATCTTAGGAAAATGTTGGGATTACAAAATAACCATTCAACAATTATACACAGACTTTCAACAGGCATCTTTTGCGCTCGCTCGTGTGTTATTTAATGTGGCGCTCGAAGGAAAAGTTGTATTGAAATATCGCGTTGCATAATCAATATACAGGCTAAATTCTTGGATATGAAGATGATACAAGGTTAACCAACAGGAAAACAAAATTGTTATCAATCCCTTGGACCATATTTATTGCAAGTCTCGGAACAAACGAGCGCAAACTTTCGCAACGTGGAAGATTTTAAATTTCTCGCCAATCTGAAGACAATGCATACTCTTGCTAACTCGATGCTATCGCGTTTAGTCCCACCTCGTGATAATATCAGTGCGTCTCAACCTCTTGTGTTTATCGTTACGATAATTCGCTGCCAGAAGCTCTAGTATAAGCAGGCGCGTGCCGTGCAAATGGTTAATACTTACGGTGATACAGCGAGTCTTTCTAATTTAACTAGTAACTTGAGGCGTGTTTATAATTGGCATGCTAAATAAAGAAATAAAAGTTTTAGGCATGTAATTTCTCAAATAGTGTCTATCCCAGGAAAAAAATACCTGACAGTCCGAAAAATGTTATTGTTGATTCAATTAGTTCGAGTTAAACGAACTTCCCCACCATCAAAAAAAATTTAAATGCAGAGAAGACGCCTCTGAAAATTTCAGATTTATCATTTAAGAGGTCTGAGCAAAACTTTCCTTTTGGAAACTTCAATAGCTTCATAGGGAATAATCAAGAAAATCATCAAAGGTCAACCAAAACCGTTTTCTCAGCCGAAACAATTTCACTTTTATAACTCGTAAAAATTTTAAACAAATATGGAATTTATCACGGTATCACGTCAAAACTCATGATTTTATCCACTGGTTAGAACACAAAGTCTCGGATGATGGTTTGCCAGAATAAGCTCTAACTATAGTTTGTTGCATTTTTTCTTGTCAAAAATGGCGGAAGACTGGTACTGGGTGGGTGTACTACAAGATCAACAATCCAAATTCCAAGTGGTTTCAAATAAAAATTGCTATGCAAGCATCTTTCATTTCGTACGATTTTGAAGATGAAATCAGAAAGCAAATACTTCGCAAGCATAAACACAACAAGAATCTATTTCAAATTTTGCGTTAAGCATTAAAAAATTAAATTCTCACCTTGAAAACCGATTATCTAAATGGAAATTTATTTATCGCTTGTGCCAAAATATGGTTCCGGTACTGAAAAATGTTACCTTGCGGGGTACGTCAAAGACTATCCGTACGTTAGAGGAACTGCGCGTGCTTTATCAACAGTACGAAAAAATGTGACATCAAAGCTATATACGACTCAAGAAATTTGTCTGAATAATCACAATTGGAGGAAAAGACATCCTATTCTAAATGAAGTCTATCTCCAGTATGATGAAAACGTCCGAGCCTTTTTTTACAAACTTTTTATTTTTCACCTCAAAACGAGACTAAGCTTTATGAACATCCAAACTGAACTGACTATTCAAAAAAAATTCTAGCACCAAAAAAAAAATCTAGAAGAATATTTTTGTTTTCGTGCGCGTCACCTGCGCACTCTTTCACACCGCGTCTCAATTTCATATCTAAGAACGAGAAACATACAAAAAAAATATACCTCTATATCTTATTAATCGCATACACGCAAAAGGTACACGTGACGCAAGAAAACAAAATAGAATATTAAAGCCAGTGTACCGAAGTAGAAACATTTAGAGATCAACGAAGCCGACTATACCTGAAACACACATACCAACATATTATATTGGAACTGTAAAGATTTCGGGGAATTCAATAATGAGAAGATCACACTCGGAGGAGCCTCCACCAACCATCACCAAACACATTTCCAATAATTCCTTAAATACTAATAGACCAGCCCAGCAAAAAGTACCAATGAAAAGAAAGTCAATTTCTTGGAATCTTGGCCTATTTTTTGGACTTGACTTGAAGGGCGCCAGAGGATGCCCTTTGAGCTGTGTAATACAGCCCAATCAATGTGACACTTGATACAGAGTGTTTACCCATGAGCAACACGACAGAATATTTGTTTATTATGATGATTTGCTCATCATCAGCGGTACATTGAAGAAGCACTTTGAAGAACCCATCCAACAGAAAATTATACAAGATATACTATGGATAAATAAAAAAAAAATTGGGCTCCATTCCTTCCAACTAAAATGATTAGTAATTAAATGCCACTCATTATTTTCTTTTGATTCGCTCGATCTAGAAAAAGTATTAGGCTTTTCCACGTCAAAGCAGAATCCAAACCGAAAATTAGGCCAACACCGAAACTAGAACGTAAAACCAGATCAATTGATATACAAATAATTAACAGCTTATTATGGCCTAATCAAACGCCTCATTAAAAATTGTTGGGTTCGATTTGTTCTTGAGCCAGCTTTCAGCCATTAATTTAAAGGTAGCAGAACCTAAATCGAAAATCGGATCAGAATCGGAATTAGCCTTAATTAGCCTAAATGATTTTTTGATATGGGTCCTGCTAAATTTTAATAAAGCTAGCAAAGCCCATCGTTTTAGTTGGGATGGAGTCCAAAATTTGTTGGTGATATACAGCAGCAAGTGATATACCTGCCATGTAGAGTAGAATTTGTCATCCACTCCCACTTTCCTTATGTTATAACGTCGTAATCTTTTAGTATATATAACACCATGACAGATGAATTTCCTTTCGTACCTTGCACCACGCACGGCGATATCCTAAGTTGAACAGTGGTATGCATCGATTCCAGCCATTCTAGTTGGCATTGATTTCATTCCTCAGACGTTCTTCCAATGTGTAGCATTTAAGCATGATGGGAAGGGTATTCAAAAGAAAACAAAATTTTAATCGAAAAAAAAATTATAATTAAAAATGAAAATTTTAGCAAAGGAAAATGAAAAAATATCGTCCCCAACATGCTTGCTATAGAATTGATCCAAATAGAGGCTTCGAAGCGGTTGTTGCGCGTCTAAGCATCACGGTATGGGGTGGGTGGAAGCATATTTGGATCGGGTTTAACCGCCATAGGAAATACTAATTACCAACCAACTACCAACATCAAGTTCACCTTGGTCACTCAACCCAGTTCATCCTCGTTGCCTTCACAAATTTATCTCATTTAAAAAAAAAAAGAAAACAATGACGCAATAACTTTCAATAAAAAGGAACATTACAGTAATTTATTACTCAAAAAAAAATCAACAGCAAAAATTCATGAATTAAGAAAATTAATTTGAAAATAAAAAAAAATTAAACTAACTAGCTAAATCTAAAAACCCTGACTTAATTAGAACCTTAAATACCCAACACCAAATTATATAAACAAACCAAAATCTTAACTAGTGCAAATAACTTTCATAAAAACTCTAATGTACGTTATTTAATTTCAAAAAACAAAAAAAAATGTTTAACTTTAAGCACCAAATAATTAGTTCGGATATACTTACTATTCTGTTGACGGTGGTATACTTGTTGAACGATGAATGACAAAATCCAGCCGTTAAATGTTGATTGAAGAATAAGTTGATGGAATTGCACTGGTTTTTTATTTTTTATTATTTTACTATTGAAATACGTATGCACCACTTTATTACTGAATTGACATAAATTAATTGACCTCTTATTTGTAATTTATCACCATACGAATAGTTATTATTTCACATATCATTTTTTATTATTCATGAGTTTATAATGTTAATAGTAAAAGTTCGGTTATTGTGTTATTCAAGGTTGTAAATTTTTTTGTTGCTTGTCAATAGTGAAAATTTTGTTATACTTAGAATAACGGTCATTTAGGCGCGGCCACTATGACTTATAATATATTCTCGATACACTTTTATAAAATCTTTTTAATTCATAATGGCACACCGAACAAATAAAAAATATTTTTGCAGAATTCTAATTCTTGCTCTCGACACTTAGCATACTCATTAGGTGATTAATTTCATATATATACACTACAGTATGTTCCATAAATAGGTTAACAACCATTTTTTTTTAACTTCAGCAATAATTTTTTTTTTTTTTTTATTATAAATTAAACACCACAAATTCGTAAGTTTTCTTTAATTAATATAGATAATATTTATTGAATATAAAATCATAGTACAAAAAAAATGCATTAAAATATAAGATTTAAAAACAAAATATGTTAAAAATTATGTACCAAAAATAGGTTAACAAATCATTTAATAACCACAATGACCCCATTCCAATTTCATAACGACATTTTTGCTAATTGTGACGGTAGCGAGTGTGTATATTTTTTACACTCTTCTGAGGTGATACTAGGCCAAACATTTTTAATTAGACATCGCATTTCCGAGAGATTCCTCGGAGCCTTCTCCGCAATGCGTAGTTTTAAAAGGGCCCATAGATTTTCTATGGGCAAGAGATCCGGGCTTTGTGGTGACCATGATAAAACGTTTGTGTTTGTCTCATTTAAGTAATTCGAAACTATTTTAGCCCGATGAATCGGCGCATTGCCTTGTTGTAGAATAAAATCTTTGCCAATTAGTCGTCGTCCTTCGGGAATAATTATTTCTTTTAGCAAATTTAGGTAAACAGCTGCAGTTACTTTTCCTTCTAATACAATGATTTGACCTACACCCGATGTACACATGCAACCCCATATCATAAGCCCCTTTTCAAATCCTTTAAGTGTAGGTTTGGGGTACTTATATGACAAAACTTCTGTTTTTTTCGCCAAACGTCATTCGCCTATGACTATGTGTTAAACGAATCATGGATTCGTCAGTCCACAAAATTTTATCCCAGAATTCTAGTGGCTTTAGAACATGATCAATATAAAAGTGTTCCCTTTTCTTTTATTAACTGAAGAAACATAGGGTAATTTACGAGCAACTCGTCCGTGCTTATTAACATCATGTAGTTGACGTCTTATCGTTTGGTTGGAAAGATTGACTTGGTGATCATTTTGTATCTTTGAGCGTACTTTTGGAGCGGACATTAACGGATTTGCATCTGATATTGATTGGATCCTCAAATCTAGCCGTTTATTTGTTTTTCTTGGTCTTCCTTTTCGCGTTAAAGGCATCACTCGCCCTTCATTTCTGAATGTTTTAATAACTTTGTAGACTGCAGTTAATGATTTTCCAACTAATTTAGAAATTTCTCGCATTGTGGTGCCGGTTCCGTGCATTTTTACTATTAATTTTCACTCTTCTAACGTTAAATATTTAAATTTGCCCGTTTTAAGATATTTTACTGAAAAAGGAAAACTAAAACAAGTAATAAGTACATCTATTTTCAAAACTGTTATCTTTATAAAGAAAATCACTTACCGTGCACGTTATGTGAAAATACAATTAGGCAATTATTACGTTCAACACTTTTACACAATACTTTAAAACTAAACTGCAATACATGAATAATACGTTGCAATAATTTTTCTTGTTCACCTACTTATGGTATGGAGCGTGTTATATGAGAGTACTGACTGAAAAGACGCGCTAGCGGATGTATTTTTACTCGATAAACACTGATGCGTAATACAACGCTAGTATTTTTCCATTCTAATTTTTCCATGGAATTTTACTGTTTTAATTTATAGTAAAAACGAAATGTATCTTTTTTTAATTGAAATGTATCGATGTTAACCTATTTATGGAACATACTGTATATATATATATTCACAGTTCGGTATTATGTAATCGATTTTTCTCACTCAAAAAAAAATTTGTTCGCGCAAATGACGTATAAGTTGTTTATGTTCACGTTTTTTTTTTTACTCAACTATATTTGACTCGACACAAAAAAACGGTTTTTTTTAATTATCATTACATACAGTCAAATTTATATAAAAAAAAATATATTTGTTGCCTTAACTATTAATTATTAATGGTTTATTCACTTATTTTTTATTGGTCAAATTTTTCCCAATTTCACTTTAACTTAGATCTAAAACTTTATATAATAATTGATTTTCTTAGTAATTTATTTTTTTCTACATCACTTTTTCCATTTTTTCCGATTTTTTATCTTCCCGCACGATAAGATCGTCCAAACTTAACTGATCTCAAAAAAAAAAAATTTCTTCTCCTCGCAAAAAAAACAAGATCATCACCGAAAATCCAAAAATCAATTTTTGCTAAGTCATTTTGGTCTGCCGTATCGACCACTCGATATTTTTTTTTCAGCTTAATTGAACTGCCTTATCAATCGATATTAACACCTTTTCACGATCAGTTCAACTACATTTTCAACTACACAATAAAGCAGTCAACATTTCGGCGTTAAATTAAATAAATTGCGGAAATTAAAAAAAAACTTGGAACGAAGCCTTTGGGAATCGTTACAAATGTTCGGTTAAACCTCACTACCATTCCGTATTATTGTGGATGTAATGGCACGAGTCTTCATTCTGGTAAGAATTTTGCATAGTTCGTGGAAAACAGATGAAACGAAATTTCTCCCTTGATTCGAGTAAACTACACTTAGTACTCCTAATCTGCACATGAAAATGTTTACGAATGAGTCACACATAGCTGAAGCATATTAGTACTCCCGATTAACATTGGAGCGCTAATTACAGAGATATTTTCTCTCATTCTGACATGATCATGTGGCATACCGTTTTTAAGATTTTGAACAAAGGGAAACATTTTTATCAGCAATTTAGTTCACAAATTCAGGTCTTGAAGAATATCACAAAACAAATTGAAGCACGTTAGTACTTAAAACTACCATTGTGGCGCAGGAAGATGTTACATTTAGCCTATTCCAATAAAAACATGTGACATAAAATACCGACCAAATGGCACAGTGGTTAAAACGTTGGCGTTTGAATCGGGAGGTAAATTGTTCGAATCCCGACCAGTGATAAAAAGGAACACAACTACGACATCTTCTATGTTAAGTATATGCTGGCATGTAGCTAAGCAATGCTCAGATGGTAACGAAAATTGGACCTATAGCCATACGTCTTCGATTTAGCATAGCTGCGTAAAGTAGGACGAGAAATACAATTTTTTAGGCCCCAGAACAGATTGCAGGGATCTAAAACTAAAAAAAAAATGTGACATAAAAAATCATTTTAAGTGATTTTTCCGGGCCGGGTGGGTGCAGTGGTAATTATATTCTAAGGAAAAAATGTCTTTATTTAAATATATTTCTCTCCAAATTTTAATCAAATCAGAGCTGTATTAATTTTTTGATTTTTTTTGTATCATGAAAATCTATTAAAACTACCAAATTTTCCAAAACAGTGATGATCGTATATTTAGGGCATATTTCCCTGCAAATTTGTGATGTTTCCCATGATTAAGTAAATTTTTCGGCTTTGTAATTTCCAGACCGAAGTTCTGATTACCTCGTGAGGTTCTTCACCCCTAGCACTTTTACATTTTAGGGATCAGGGACTTTCCAAACGTCGAGAAAATGATTTTGGACCGAGGTCTTTTTCGGTTTTACAGACCGAAGTTAAAACAAATAATATTTGTTTTAGCATTAATCTGGCATTTAGCTTAGTCAAACGCTCAGTCATAATGATTTTTTGTATTGTAATTATTGAAATTTCAAGTTGTAATGTGAATGAAGGGCAAAATTCGGCATATAAAATCTTAGGGTGACTGCATTTTGAAATTATTAAATAATTTTTTAGATAACAAATTAATTCAAATCTTGTTTTTATATCTTGCAAAATTGCAATTATTTAATACACATAAACATAATTATAAATATAATTTTTGTCCGCCTTATCAAGAAACATTTGTAATTTTAATAACTGATAATAATATAGGTGAAATCTATAATTACAAATTTAAAACTGGTAAAATACAAAACAATTGTGTGTGCCGATGGATATCTAGTCCAGCTTTAGTGCTTTGTACGCGACATCAACTGTCATTCTCAACTCCAACGACTTTTCTGTAATCTTATCCAAACCGGCCTCAAACTGCAGTACCGCCGCTCACTCGTAACAATAGGTCGTGTAATTATTGTACTTATCACCAGTTTATCGCTTACAAGAAATCGCGCGACCAAATTAATTAAATTATAGACAATACTTCACATCGACTTTGTTTCAAGACTTTCGATATTCGAATTCAGTCGTAATATTATTGAGAAGCCGAAAGGTTGTGCATAAATTAATTAGTATGACAGCCATAGAGTTTACGTTAAATGGCAAAAACTATAAAGTGAACAGTAAAAACGTGCCAGTGACCACTTCATTGAATTCGTTTATTCGAAATCATGCCGAATTACTTGGCACAAAATTTATGTGCCTGGAAGGTGGATGTGGTGCATGCACGGTTGCCGTAAGTGGTTTACACCCGGTTACAAACGATCTTAAGACATGGTCGGCAAATTCGGTAGGTTTCTAAAAGATTAATAATGTCAGTTTATATTTTACAAACCTTCTCAATATATTACACAGTGTTTACTTCCACTATTTTCGTGTCACGGATTGGATATAACCACGATCGAAGGGATTAAGGGTGATAATTATCATCAAGTACAATTTCGATTAGCTACATATAATGGTATTCAATGTGGATATTGTTCGCCAGGAATGGCAATGAACATGTACGGTCTGTTGGAGGCAAACAATCAAATTGTCACCCAAGAAGAGATCGAAACTTCATTTGGTGGTAATGTATGTCGCTGCACAGGTTACCGTCCCATTTTAGATGGCTTTAAATCGTTAGCTACCAATGCAGATCCTCAAGTTAAACGCTTGTGTCGCGATATTGAAGATATCAAGGTATGTCCTAATCGCAAAACAAAAACAATTGCGAACTGTGCCAACAAGTGTAAAACGCAAATTAAAATTGCGTTCAGTGACACGACTGAATGGTACAAAGTGTTTAATACGAACGAAATTTTTTCGATTTTTAATGCGATCGGTGATCGTCCCTACATGCTAGTCGGCGGTAATACGGGACACGGAATTTATCGTCGCGACCAAAATCTAGAGGTTTTTATCGATGTAACAAGTGTTGCAACGTTGCGCCAAAGTGCGATCGGATCTTCGAGTATTGAAGTGGGAGGAAATGTTACAATCACCGAAATGATTGAATTATTGGATGAAGCGTCAACTAACGCAAATTTCAGATATGTATCCGAAATTGTTGAACATTTAAAGCAAGTGGCAAATTATCAGGTACGAAATATTGGAACGATCGCCGGAAATCTTGCGCTAAAACATCAGAATTCCGAGTTTGAATCGGACTTATTTTTAATTTTTTCGGTTATTGACGCAACATTTACCATAAATGGTCCAAATAGTACCCAGTCGGTAGACGTCTTACCAGCAGCCTTTTTAACGACGGACATGACTAAGAAAATTATCACAAAAATTACAATTCCATCGTATAGTGATGAGTACATATTTCGGTCGTATAAAATAAAGCAACGCGCTCAAAACGTAATTGGATACATAAAGGCCGCGTTTTTATTCAGTTTTAATACAGATAAATCATCCGTTCTTTCGGCACGAATTGGATACGCCGGAATAAATAATACTTTTACGCGTGCTACTGAAACCGAGGGCTATGTACTCGGTAAAAATATATTTAGCAACATTATCTTTCGGACTGCCGTTGACACACTTCGAGGTGAGGCGGTCGCGGTTGCCTCCCCACCAAATGCGTCGCCGGAATATAGAAATGCGGTAGCCATCTCATTATTCTATAAATTTATATTGAACATCAACACAACCGGAACTGTTAATACGAGAAACCAAAGTGGAGGAACGGTACTATCGCGAGGACTGTCTTCAGGTACTCAATCGTTTCAAACGCAAGAAGAACGTTTTCCACTATCAAAGGTTATGCATCGTGTTGATGCGTTCGCTCAAGCAGGAGGTGAAACGCCATTTTCAAACGATGTACCAAAACAGCCCAATGAACTGTGGGCTGGTATTGTTCAAGCTTATAAAGTGCATGGCGTAATAATCGGATTGGATGCTACAGTCGCATTACAAGTCCCAGGCGTTAAAAAGTTCTTTAGTGCATCTGACATACCTGGTGAAAATAATTTTACGCCATACGTTATATCGGGTAGTGAAGTAGAAGAAATATTTTGTAGTGGCAAAGTATTGTATGGTGGACAATCGGCTGGTATGATTCTGGCGGATAGTTTGGAAACAGCAAACTATGCAGCATCTCTAGTTATCATAAATTACGCAAATGAGACAATTACCGCACCAGTATTACCGACGATGGAGGCTGTATTCGCGGCTGGTGACGACACGAGGATATCACCAGGACAATTTAATCGAACGGCTAATTCTGTAGGAACAGATAATCATTATAAAATTGAAGGCAAGTTTGAAATGGGACATCAATATCATTTTTCAATGGAAACTCAAACGTGTGTTGCAATTCCGGCTGAAGATGGGCTTACTCTATTTCCGTCAACGCAATGGATGACAAATCTTACATCATCTGTATCAAATGCACTAGGTATTCAACAGAATCGGCTTAATGTGGAATGTCGACGGATTGGCGGGGGCTTTGGAGGAAAATTAACTCGGGCCAATTTCGCCGGTTGTATTGCCGCCCTAGGTTGCCATTTAACAGGGGTTGCAGTACGCTATGTAATGACATTGGAATCAAATATGGAAATTCTTGGTAAACGTAACAATACAATAGGTGATTATATAGTGGACGTAGACAATCTTGGTAAAATACAAAAACTCGAGCATAAAATTTATTCCGATAATGGTTGCTCACCTAATGATGCAGTGGAAATGGGAATTGGAATGTTTTTTCAAAACTGTTATGATTGGGATAGGTGGGAAATTTCATCATTTGTTGTTGCAACAGATTCACCATCACATACTCCGATGCGTTCGCCAGGTACTCTAGATGGCATTGCAATGATTGAATCGATAATGGAACATATTGCGTATGAAACTGGGCGTGATCCCGTCGATGTTCGACTCCAAAATATGCCAGCCGATCATCCCATCATACCAAAATGGGAAGCATTCATGACTAGTGTAGAATACAGGAGCCGTAAAGCAGAGATTGAAACATTTAATTTAGCAAATCGTTGGAAGAAGCGGGGAATCGCAATTGTTCCAATGGAATATCGACACAATTACGGAGGAGCATACCATGCGCTCGTTTCAATTTATAATCGTGATGGAACAGTTTCTATTAGTCATGGCGGCATTGAAATGGGTCAAGGAGTGAACACAAAAGCCTGTCAAGTTGCCGCCCACACACTAAACATTCCCATTTTCAACGTTGCTATAAAGCCCACGTACAGTTTATTGGGCCCAAATACCCAGCCGTCAGGTGGAAGTTGGACTAGTGATACAGTTTCAATGGCAATATTACATGCTTGTCAGGCGCTTAACAAACGAATTCAGCCAGTACGAAACGAAATGCCTGATGCAACTTGGGCACAAGTTATTCAAGCCTGCGACCAACGCAATATTCCGTTAACCGAGTATTACTCTCAGATAGCGGAAAACATGATGCCGCACACTGTTCTGGGATTTGCATGTGCCGAAATTGAAGTTGATATATTAACTGGTAATTATGTTTTACGTCGTGTTGATCTTTCCGAAGACGTTGGCGAAAGTTATAGTCCAAATGCTGACATAGGACAAGTAGAAGGTGCTTTTGTCATGGGAATTGGTTTGTGGCTAACCGAAAAGATTGTGTACGACGAAAATGGAAAACTTTTAACAAATCGTGCTTGGAATTATCTCCCACCGGGCCCCAACGACATTCCAGTTGATTTCCGAATAACATTTTGGGAGAATTCGGTTAATGATAATTCGGTATTACGTTCAAAAGTTGTAGGAGAACCCCCCATTTGTATGTCGATAGTAGTGTTATTTGCATTGCGTAATGCGCTATTTGATGCACGCAAAGATGCCGGCTTGGATATATGGAAAGATTTAAAGGCACCGTATACGGTGGAAAATATTTTCTTAACAGCAGGTACCAATTCGGATGAATTTAATTTGTAAATCTTTATATTTTTTTAATTTTAATATAATTGATGTATTTGTATAAACCAAATAAACCAAATATAGTCGAAAAATCAATAAATCGATTTTAAATGAGTAGCGACTTCAACATGCTCTTATCTTGATTACACACCCAAAAATTAAACAATTCAATTATAAATTATCACGATGATAACAGAAACTTATTTGTTTACAGTAAAGTCAGACAAATCGACGATAACCGGTAAATCCATGTTAATATGTCATACAAAAAATAATGTAAAGAACGCGATTAATCCTAAATTTTAGTCGTATTTTAAACATTTATGAAGTGTATAAACATAAGAACAGTCGTCACATTTAACTCTAGTTTTAAAATACTCCACCAGATATCATATACTTTTCATTGAAATGCGATTAGTTATACATAAGAATTAGTTGAGCAATAATGTTTGCATACATTTAGGCGAATTTTAGACAGTAGATTTTTTTGTTAAGATCTTTAAAATGACATCTTTGATTATTCTACAGAAAACTAGTACAGATCAATGTTAAATGTGAAGTTGGCCCAAATGTCATCCCAAAAAAACGCAGTGGCAGATTGTAACTATATAACGACATTTCAATGTTGAGAAGGGCCATTTTGTTTTATCTTGACAGCAACAATTGCCTTGACTGTTATATCGAATACATTCAGTCCAAAATCTAGCCAATACGCAATTCTAAATATTTTTAAAGACAGACAAAGACAGACATACGCTAAAATTACCGATTTTTGGAATTAAACTATTGATTTTCTACTTTTGTTTACGATCTTTCGAAACATGTAAACCTCTCTTTAAAAAAACGAAGTTTTCGCAATTTTCAATAACTAACACCAAATTAAGGAAGGATTCAATAGTAACTAAAGCATTTTTGTGACCTAAAACCATTAAGGAATTCTCATACTGAGAATGGTGAATATTCAGCCGCTTTAAGCACAACCATAATACAGGGTTATCCAATTCGAGGTTGATAAAGTAGAAATCTGTATACCGACATCTGTTAAAGATAAACGTCAAGTACGCTGTCATTTATTTAGTTGACATTCTGCCATTTAAGAATATGGAGCATTTAACAATCGACCAACGCGTTAAAATTATTAAATCTGCTGATGCTGATTTTTCGAACAAAATTGTCTTCAGTGATGAAGCTCATTTTTCGCTTGGTGGATACGTTAATAAGCAAAACTGTAGAATTTGGGGCTCAGAAAATCCACAATTGATTGTAGAGAAGCCATTACACCCGGAAAAAGTCACTGTTTGGTGCGCATTGTGGTCTGGTGGTGTGATTGGGCCGTATTTTTTTGAGAACAACCATGGACGAACCGTTACCGTCAATTCTGAGCGCTATGGCCGCATGTTAACCGATTATTTTTTACGAAAATCGAAGATTATGATCTTGACGATATGTGGTTCCAGCAGGATGGAGCAACCAGTCACGTAACACGAGCAAATCGAGATCTTTTGCAAGAGAAATTTCCTGGACGTTTGATTTCGCGATTGGCTGATGTCAATTGGCCTCCAAGATCCTGTGATTTAACGCCTTTGGATTTCTTTTTGTGAAAACTAATATTCGTAAGGTAATGGCCGAGATACCGCCCGAAATGTGCCGAAAAGTCATTGAAAATTACCTCAAAAGAATCAAGGCCTGTAAGAAGTCCCGTGGAGGACATTTGCATGATATCTTGTTTAACTAAAAATGGCAAGGATCAATCTGTAAAATGAAATAAAAATTACAATACATTCCGAATATTTTGTGTGTTTTTTTTAAGTTTACTTTATCAAGCTTGAATTGGATAACCCTTTATTTATGGAAGTTGGGAGTTTTGGTATTGGTCTAACTGTCATTTTCGGACAGTACGAATTCTAGCATTTACTAGTAATAAGTTTCAGGAGGTTCGATCCTCATACTGATCATGACCTATATTCGCAGCTTTAAGAATATCGATATAATAATTTACCGGTAGTTGAATTTTTGGATATTGGTCATCAGTCACGGTATGATTTTTGAATAGTTTTGTTTTTAAGATTAGCGAAACAACTATAAACATAAACATTCGGATTGATTGGTCAGGATATAATTTCATACTTAAGATCCTAGTGAGAGATAGAAGAAATCTGTAAACCGAAATTGGCAGCAACTTCTAATTAAAACTTTCTCAATTTTTGTGGTTTTTCCCAAAATTTCAAAAACCACAATATAGACAAAAATATTCTAATTGCTATGAAATTGGTTCAACATTTAAGCGAAAATGTTTTTCAGACAAATTGATTTGGCAAAAATAGTGTTCCGGGAGTGGGCACCTTTCGGAGAATGTTTTATAATTTTTGCAGTGTTGAAAGGTATATAATTTCCGATTGCCGACTAATAATTACAAGATTCTAATAAATTTAAGGATTAAACTTTCCAGAAGTATGATTGGAGATTTTTGGCCTAACAAAATAATGTTTATCAGAATTTTGGTTAGTTGTATTTCTCTCCTTAGAATTCAAGAGTGATGTATTCGAGATTTATATACATTCGTTTTAAAAGAAAGTCGAAAATCACAGTAAGACCGATGGCCAACACCAAAAATCTCAACATCCACTAAATAATTTGGTTGTTATTAACGCGGTTGAATATCATCTCGGTATCAGAGTCCCATATAAACCTCCTGAAACTTTTAACTCGTACAGGCTAGAACCAGAACTGTCCGTAAATCATAGTGAGACCGATGACCGCAATACCAAAAATCTTAATTTCTTTTGGCACTATTCTGGTAATTCCCCGGGAACAAGGAACTGGAGAAAGAATTTATATGTAACTTCTGTTCAAATATTCTTTTTCCAGCCTACTAAGGGAAAAATTTGAGGTAAATGTTAATAAACTGGGAATAACTTTTCCATACCTAAATTGACAGCTAATATTTCCCATTTAATTTTGTTTTCAAAAAAATTAGCACTAACTTTTTACCTCAGTATATGTCAGAAAAAAATTGTTTAAATAAAAATTGAATATAAATTATTTCCCCAATTCCCTATTCCCGTGGAATGATAAAAAATAGTGCAAGATGAAATCGTTGTTTTCATATAATTAAATACGGCTGAATATGGGCCATTATCGGTGGCTCATTACAACCTCCTGAAACTTTTTACTCCTAAAGGCTAGAACCAGAACTATCCGAAAATCATTGTGAGACCGATGATTAATACCAAAAATCTCATCTTCCACCAAAAAGTAATGGTTGTTCTTAGAGACGTTGAATATGGGCCATTCTCGGTATGAGGATCTCATTAAAACCACCTGAAACTTTTCACACGTAAAGGCTAGAATCGGAAGCAGAACTGTTTGAAAATTGTAATGAGACCGATGACCAATATCAAAAATCACAAATACATACCTTAAATAAGCATTTATTTAGTTTTATTAATATTGATCCCTTTGCTTATCATTTCATTATGTAACAAACGCTTTCATATCTGTCAACTGTTGGGAACTTGCTGCTTTAAATCATCTTTTTAAGGGACGCGTTTAACTCATCATAAAATCATAGTATCACTAGATCAATGCGTATCATCTGATTATGTCTGCCTGCTTTCCGATTTTTCTTGTTTGACCGAATGAACACCAACCATAAAAGCGTCCTTATGTTCAAGAACATATATCACAGTAATCTGGTGGTGGTTATGCTATCAACATCTCAGTGCTAGTCTTTTAAAAACATTCAATGTATAAACTCTATCGTCCCTTGATGCTCATAACAAAGGCTGCTGTTTTGACTCAAACAGATTCCACAAGACGTCGATAATTCTACCTCCCTGAATTTTGTCCGATAAAAAGGCCCGAAAAATGGTATCCCCCATGCCAGTCGGAACCAATACAATATATTATTACCGGATACAATATATTATTTTTCAGCTAGAACCTTATAATTTCAGCCAAAACCTGATAGATCCAGCCAGAACCATACGATGCATTATGCACTACACAATATAATTTTTCAGCCGCAACCTTATAAATAACGCTATATTATTTTTTCTGTAGAAACCTTATAATTCCAGCGGAAACCATACCCTCTGCACCCAAATTAACTATGACACAAGTAGTGCGATGCATTTTGCTGATGCAAACTATATAATTTTTCAATCGGAATCTTATAAATCCAGCACTATTTGATTTTTCGGTAGAAGCCTTATAATTCCGGTCGGAACCGATGGTATGGTTATATACAGCCAAACTAACTATGACACAAGAATCACAATGGATTGTGCACCATTGCGCACTATAATTTTCAGTCGCAACCTTATAATTCCAACTAAAACTTGATAAGAAAAAACTGAAGAAATAATGCCACTAAGTTATCTTGGCGGTACTGACATCAATGAGTCAAAAGTGTCGCTAATCGAATCAGATACGGTCATCGAAATCAGAGACAATTACTTTTCATTCAACGAAAATATCTGTACTCTGAGTGCGACTTTTAGGTTGGGGAACAAAAAAAGTCGCTTGGGGCTACTTAGATCTAGTGTAAAAAGAGGATGGTCAAGCAGTTCAACCCGTAATTCGTAAAATTTCACCATGGCAACCAGGTGTGAGGCGATGCTTTATCTTGGTGGAGCAAGATAATTTTTTCGGCAAATGTGTGCGTTTTCCCGGTATTTCTGCTTTCAGCATGTCAAGTAATGAGGCTTACTATGTTCCTGTGATGGTTTTCCCTTTTTGAAGATAATCGATTAAGATAACTCCATGACTGTCCCCGAAAACAGGAGGCATCACTTTCAGTGAACAGAAAACAGGAGCTGTTTCTTCCTTAGCGGTCTACTGTTTTGTGCATTTTTGATTTTGGAATATAATGGGTATCCAAGTTTCATCAACAGTAATTAGTCCGAGGCAAAACTCTGATTTATTGCGCGTAAACGGCACCAAGAGAGCGTTAGAGATGTTCATTTGAACACGTTTCAGGTTAGTCGCATACCTAAATCTTGATTCAATTTATGACAAACTTCTTTGGACATGTTCATAGCCTCTTGTATCTCTCTAACTTTAATTTAACGGTTATCTAGCACCATTTGGTAAACTTGAGCGATGTTATCGTTAGTAGTTGCATTTTTTAAACATCTGGAACGTGAATGCTTTAATAAATAATGGAAAAATTAGCTGACAGCAATTTTTTTTCTGATATGACGCAAAAAAAAATTTAATTTCATAAGAGTGACAAAGAACAGAAATATTTTTTATTTCAATTTATAGTAAAATTTTATGGTTTTACATTTTGGCATAACCTAAAAATTTCATAAAATATTTAATTTGTACATTTTCGTACAATTCGAATTTTTTATATATTTTAATTTTAATATATATATATACCACTAACGTTAATAAAAAACCACTAACGTTAACAAATTTCAACACAAAAAATACAAATCGACATTTGAGTATAAAAATGGCGAACGACTTATTTTATATGAGTGTGAGAAAAATTTCTTATCTTTACATACATTTTTTGTATATGTGTGCAAAATGCTGCCATACAAAATACTCCAATTTACATTTTTATGGCAGTATTATGGCAGTAAACTTCCCCTATCACAACTATTCTCTCAGTAAAATTTTACTGACAACATGTTTTGTTTCGTACACAACCAGTAAAATCTATATTTTTTTCTCGCTTTTATTTTTACTGGCAGCAGATTTTTTCCATGGAATAGGGCCATAATCGTCACCCAAACTAGTATACTCTCTCTTTATCTCTCTCTCTCTTTCTCTCTCTCTCTCTCTCTCTCTCTCTCTCTCTCTCTTTCTCTCTCCCTCTCTCTCGCGTTTTCTACTTATTAAGTTTTTTTGTGTTTTCCCATTTCCATTTTTATTTTTATTTGTTATTTTACCTTTCGATGTTGATCATCTTACCACCAGTTTACTTAAATTTTTTCCTGTTAGTCGTTAATAAAATTAGGACGGCGATTCCTGGCATTCGGATTTATGTTTTTTTCCTTTTTTTTCAATAATATGTGTTATTAAATTTTTTTCGGTTCAGTATGATGGGAGGGGATACTCCATTCTAAGCCGGTTCCATATTTACAGGCTGGGCTTGCCACTTTCTTCCATCTCCTTGGCAGGACATCCACAGGGTCGGAGTGGTGAGTCCAGTGAATGTGTCAACCATTCGGGGGCGACCGTAAAATCCAGCGATTTCCTTGTGACACTTTGGCGGTTTTAAGCTGTCGAAGAGTGAATTGTGGGAGATTCGTTGGAGGTCTCTCCAGGTGAACAGAAGCCTCATCTGTTGAGGAGACGTCCCTACCTTCTAATGCTGCTTTGTAGCAGCTGGGCATCGGCCTTTCGGGTTCGATGGGTCATTCGGGGGTCTCATCAGCAAACTGGGTACTTGTCACTCGGGTCGTCGACGAATGGGCCTACCTGGTTATAATTATTTTACTATGTACCTCAAGTTTCGTCCGACAAATTTCAGAGGAAAATACGGTTTTTTATTTTATTTTTAATTTGCGTTTTCTCTTTTAAAATTTTCTGCAATTCACGATGTAAGCCAGGAGCATCGCAAGTCTCAAACCTTACGATCCACGCATTTCTCCCTGAGATATAGCCGGCAAAGCCACCGTGTGAGGACTCTGCGTACTTAGTGATATCTGCGGGTCGGCTGCTGAGATTTCCGTAACAAGCCAAACTAACTATGGTACATACAAATAGCACGATGTATTGTGCATCATTGAGCACTCTATATTTTTTCAGTCGGAACCGTATGAATTTAGTAAATTACGATTTTTCAGAAGAAAAAAACCTTTCAATTTCAGCCAGAAACTAAAGCCAAATTAACTATGGCACAAGTTGCACTATATACTTTATTATTGTGCACTTTATACTTTTTCACCCGGAACCTTATAATTCCAACCGGAACCTGATAAAACTAGGCAGAACCATACAACAGCTAATCCAACTATGGCACTAGACAGCACAATGGATTGTGCATCATTGTGCATTATATTATTTTTCAGCCGAAACCTTATAAACTCAGCAATATATGATTTTTCGGTGGAGCCTTATAATTCCAGCCGAAAAAGCATATAGTACACAATGATGCACAATGCATCGTGATACTTGTGCCATAGTTGTTTGACGGACATATTTTTTTACTTATATTTTATTTACAAGATTATCTATCTTTATTTACTATTTACTTTAGTTTACGTGATTTATGAAGTTAATTAATAATTTCTATAACAAACAGGTTTTGAAAGTCAGAAAGACAAGTGCTGTATTTCCTATTCGCTATCCGGAGCGGGCTGTTGTGAGCTGCGTGTGAAAATTTCTATTCGACCTTTATCTATTACTATAGCCTCACTTGATTATGTGACATTTTGAATTGTCAAGTAAGGGGAGGGGAGGGTGGGGGTTTCTGTCAATAGCAATAAGAGATGTAATCTGTTTCATTTGTAAAAACTCGACAAAAGCATTGTATGTCATCCACACATATTCTATGGTTCCGTGATAAGTCCCAAAAACTCCCAGTTCAATTTCAATTCCACTAAACGGACAGTGAATGATCTGAAATATTTAAAGTGACATTTACTTTGACTTGACCTTATAAACAACTCAATTAGTGAAATAATAAAAAAAAAATCCTTTTTGAAATTTCCCAACAAGTAGAAACGAGCCCCCCATAAATATGTGGAGCTAAATAAATTTCTTCCTTTTCTTTTCTTTGTTTCGAATACACAGTTTAATTAAAAAATCCAGTTTAGTCTTAAAAACGCTTATTACACCAGTAAGTAGCAAGTTTTATTAAAGTAAAATCACTGCCCCGGATACATCTATCGATCGCTGATAAAAACACGGCAAATATCATGTCGTATAATTTATTACTCACAAACAGCTCTTAGTATTATTTTGGGTGGAAAATCCAAAACAAAAGGCGCTTAAAAAAAGTACCACCTGATTGTGATATACACGCCTATTGTTTATGCAAAGATTAAAGAATTGATTTACAGATACATGAAAGAAGTTAAAATAAACTCATTAGAATACTTTGTTGTTGTATTTATAAAACAATTTAGAATTTTTTTCGTTTAACACGAGTTTAAAATAGAATTGTTTAGCGGAATTTAAAATTATTAACCGACAAAAAAATTTTTTGTTTTCAAAATCATTTATGCACCTACGCACACAACTATTGCAATACGCTATTTGCGCGTAGCAAGAAGTTTCATATAAAGGGTTTTACAATTATGGCGGATCGATGTTGGCGGCCTGTGGTGGCCATGTTGTTTTGGTGGTTTCTGCCTAATCTGGTGTTTTTTTTTCAGTCACTGATGCCAAATCACCGTAACAAGTAACACGGATATGTCGTTAATTCTTCTATATATACATTTAATTTAGTATGGTAAGTACCAGATTATGGGAATTTTGAACTAAATGATAAATGGCGAAAAAAAAATTCAGATTAGCCAAATGTATTATTGTTTACAGCTAAATTCAGTTTATTTTATTTTAATTCGAAATAAAAATTTTAATTAATTAATTTTTTTGTGAAATGAAACTTATTAATATTATAATACATATATGCTTACTCCATATTATTTAACATAGAAACAGGGTATTTTCAGGACAATTTTCCACACATATTGGTTTAAGACAATAGTGACATGCCTTTGTGGCGGGTCGTCGTTTCAAGTCTTTCCGGCATATAAAGCAATTACCTTTATGTTTCAGGCGACCTGTTTTATCTCCATATTCTGATGGTAATGGCTAACTAGAACCAGAAGGGGATAGAAATGATGAATGAGATACCTCTCCAATTTTCAGATACATTTTCGCATCCACATTTGTGCCAATCCGTTTCGTGTGTTAAAGTTTCGGTTCGAAAAAGTCGGTTTTGACAACTTAGGGTTATTAAAATGCGACTGGCCATCTCTTAGTACGGCGTTTGGTGGTATAATCAGCATTTTATCCATCGTATCCACTGCTCTTTTCGTTGCATTATAATAATTTATAATATCAGGCTAATTTTTTACACCACTTACATTTTTGCCATAATGAAGCGTGGATAAGAGTAACACAGCTTTTTTAAGGTACGTAAGAGCACACTGTCACGTTTTCATGGTAGCCAACAAAACGTAAAAAAGTTATCTATTGTAAGTTTACGTCCATTGTTTACGGTTCAATCAACTTAGTTATACAACTTTTCACCTTGATTAGTCTCTCGTGACTCATTGGATAGTTTACCAGTATATAGATTAGCCTGTAATGGGTAGGCACTTTTTGCATCGCATTTCTACCAGACTTTTATGCCATATTTGGCGGGTTTCGATGGAATGTACTGGGTAAGTTTAGTTCTGCCTCTGTGTGGATATAATTGCTCGTTTAGAGAGCATTTAGTATTACGAAAAAATCTCTAATTGGTGCTGCTTTATCTTTCTCCAAGCGAGGTGCGCGGGTATTTTCATTGTCAAAGCGAATGAACTATGTTATACTCCATAAGTCGTAAGTCTACGAAGACCCGTGCTGGCCCTGTTTCCCACAGAGCAGTAGTGTATTCGTAGTTCGTTCTAGATATGCCTGCAGTTATTAGTATTAAAAGGAATGCATCGAACTCTTCTTAATTTATAGGTTTCCAAAATTTAATCGATCCAGGATTATTGGTGTTCCACGTTTCATAGATGCGCTGTGCTTTGCAATTTTGTTTCCTTTATTATGATGTCACACCTTTCAGTTGTGAGAAAACACTTGAATGTCTGTAGCAATGTAAGTTTGATTGTTGTGCATCATAACATTATGTGAAAGAGCACGTCGATATTTTCAAGTTCCTCGTCTTCAGATTCATCGTGTAAATCAATTTCGGGTGGATGTGATTCTTGCTCCGCATCTGTAGCATCACGATTGGCAGCAACAACGTTTGTAACATCATCAAATTCAGCAGTATGATTTACAGTTTGCTCTATGTCACTTTCATCTGAAACTTCATCAATCATCTGCCTGAGATATTCACATTTCTCTCTTCGTTCGTCATGTGTCGCATTCGGACAGCGTCACGACTTTGATTAGCCATATTTGTTGCCTCGAACTTACCAACTTTATAATATTACTAGCTGACCCGGCAAACGTTGTTCTGCAGTATAAATTATTTCTAGTGAATATTTTGGTTGTTAAATAAAAAATAACGAATGTACTGTAAGTGTGTGGGGATGGGATCTATGATTGAAAGAGGAATAGAGCATTGTAGACGATGATCGCCGATAAAAACAAAAAAACATTAACTAATATTTTTCTCAATTCAATATATTTCATTAACGTAACGGACAAATTTATTGTCTGATCTTTTGAAAGTTAAACGTAAAGTGAAAAAAGTAATATATTTTTTATCCTAAAGTAGGAAAATGAAATAAAGAAAATCAATATTAATTTCGAAGAGCAATTGAGTGTACGATATTTTTTGTCAGTCCGTCTTTAGCCAACACAAATAAGCTCGATGGTTTGCCCACGCGAGAACTTGCCACGTATAATTGTCCATGTGAAAAAACATGGTGTGCCCAAATCGAAGCCGCAAAGAGACATCGTTTGGCCTTGTGACTTATTGATTGTCATTGCGAATGCCAATCTAATTGGAAACTGAACGCGTTTGAATTCAATTGGCAATTTCTGTAAGAATCATTGGAATTCGTGGCGGCAAAATTTTTACGGCTCGGAATTTGCCATTCAAAATGGTGGCTTCGATAATGTTTTTCATCAATTTTTTAATGATCAATTATAGCACAGCCGTGGTGGGTTCAAATTCCGAAGTAAAATAATCGTAGATCTAACTTTCAGTCGTAGAAAGTGTGGTGGCATGCCTGGCAAATCCAGTGAGTTCAAGAACTCTGTTGGATAATTTACAGCTTCGTTGGCATCGCAAACTGTATCGATCGATTTGAATGATGCCAAGTCGCCTGGCAACGAATGCTGTATCTTGAAGTTTAAATTGTCGACGTCCAAATTTTTTGCTGCCAAAATAGCTCTTTCGTATTGTGTGCGTACATCGAGAAATATGAGGTCAATGAGAACATTTAGCGAATCAAGGATTGTGCAGAAATTAGTGGGCAATTTTATGAATCCAATATTTTCGTAGACAGCAACTTTTCCATCGCCGATATCTAACAATTGGTTCGAGAATGTGACAGTGGATGGATCTTGTAGCATTAAGACGAGCATCTGTTTATTTTTATCTGGACTTTTTCAACATTACGCCACAGTGGAGATCATTTCAAGCAAGCGTTGATCTCATCAGCGTACGTTGAACGTGGAATGACGTGTAGTATTTGTCTAAAGTCACCTGAAAGGAGTAACAGAGTGCCGCCGACTAGTTTGTCGTTGTTTTTTATATCTTTGAGTGTTCTGTTCAACGGCTCAAAAGAATGTTTGTGTGTCATGTAGTGTTTTCATCTCAGATGATAATTCTGCATTGTTTAAGCACTGTTGCCATGTTGTTTTTTAATGGGTTATTTTGAATATTCAGTTGCAACTTAAATGCTGAATGAGCTGTTCTGCCTCCATCCAAAAATTCGCATCATATTAGAACTGAATTTGGAAGAAAATCGATCACGTTTATGGGCTCATTTATTTATAATCAAGTACCTGAATTAATAAAGG